>CM064486.1:69110173-69137673 GCA_032716605.1 Paralithodes platypus
GGCGAGGGATGGTGGGATAGAGGGAGGGGGATGGGGGATGGTCCTGGGGAGGGGGAGGGGATGGTACTGGGGAGGGGGATGGGGGATGGTACTGGGGAGGGGGAGGGGATGGTGGGATAGAGGGTAGGGGATGGGGGATGGTACTGGGGAGGGGATGGGATGGAGGGGAAGGGGATGGGGGATGGTACTGGGGAGGGGTGGGGATGGTGGGATAGGGGAAGGGGATGGGGGCTGGTACTGGGGAGGGGGAGGGGATGGTGGGATAGAGGGAAAGGGGATGGGGGATGGTACTGGGGAGGGGGAGGGGATGGTACTGGGGAGGGGGATGGGGGGATGGTATGGATAGGGAGGGGGATGGGGGATGGGGGGGAGGGGAGGGTGGTGGGATAGAGGGAAGGGATGGGGGCTGGTACTGGGGAGGGGGAGGGGGGGGGATGGTGGGACTAGAGGGAGGGGATGGGGGATGGTACTGGGGCGGGGAGGGGATGGGGGATGGTATGGGGAGGGGGAGGGATGGTGGGATAGAGGGAAGGGGATGGGGGATGGTACTGGGGAGGGGGAGGGGATGGTGGGCTAGGCGGGAGGGGGATGGGGGATGGTACTGGGGATGGGGAGGGGATGGTGGGATAGAGGGGAGGGGGATGGGGGATGGTCCTGGGAGGGGAGGGGGGGGGATGGTGGGATGGTACTGGGGAGGGGGATGGGGGATGGTACTGGGGGAAGGGGGCTGGGGGATGGTTACTGGGGAGGGGGATGGATGTGGGATAGGGGAGGGGGATGGGGGGGGGATGGGGGATGGTACTGGGGAGGGGGAGGGGATGGTGGGATAGAGGAAGGGGGGGGGAGGGGGGGGATAGTAGGGGAGGGGGATGGGGGATGGTACTGGGGAGGGGGAGGGGATGGTGGGATAGAGGGAGGGGGAGGGGATGGTACTGGGGAGGGGGGGGGTGGTGGGATAGAGGGAAGGGGATGGGGGATGGTACTGGGGAGGGGGAGGGGATGGTGGGCTAGAGGGAGGGGGATGGGGGATGGTACTGGGGAGGGGGAGGGGATGGTGGATAGAGGGAAGGGGATGGGGGATGGTACTGGGGAGGAGGGAGGGGATAGAGGGATGGTACTGGGGAGGGGGGGGGGGATGGGAGGGGATGGGAGGGGATGGTACTGGGAGGGGGAGGGGGATGGGAGGGAGGGATGGGGGATGGGGATGGTACTGGGGGGGGGGTGGTGGGATAGAGGGGGGATGGGGGATGGTACTGGGGAGGGGGTGGGGATGGTGGGATAGAGGGAGGGGATGGGGGATGGTAACTGGGGGGGGGGATGGGGATGGTACTGGAGGGGAGGGGAGGTGGGAGGGAGGGGATGGGGGATGGTACTGGGGAGGGGATGGTGGGGGGAATGGGGGATGGTCTGGGGAGGGGGGAGGGGATGGTGGATGAGGGATGGGGGATGGGGAGGGGGAGGGGATGGTGGGATAGAGGGAAGGGGATGGGGGATGGTACTGGGGAGGGGGAGGGGATGGGGGATAGAGGGAGGGGGATGGGGGATGGTACTGGGAGGGGAGGGGGTGGTGGATAGAGGGGAAGGGGGTGGGGGATGGTTGGGGAGGGGGAGGGGAGGTGGGATAGAGGGGAAGGGGATGGGGGAGGGGGGAGGGGGATGGTAGGGATAGAGGAAAGGGATGGGGGATGGTACTGGGGAGGGGGAGGGGATGGTGGGATAGAGGGAGGGGGATGGGGAAGGGGAGGGGGGAAAGGGGTGGGGATGGCGGGATGGGAGGGGGGAGGGGATAGAGGGAGGGGGATGGGGGATGGTACTTGGGGAGGGGATGGTGTGATAGAGGGAAGGGGAGGGGATGGTAGGAGGGGGTGGGGATAGAGGGAGGGGGATGGGGGATGGTACTGGGGAGGGGGAGGGGATGGTGGGATAGAGGGAGGGGATGGTGGGATGGTAAGGGGAGGGGAGGGGATGGTGGGATAGAGGGAGGGGGATGGGGGATGGTACTGGGGAGGGGGGAGGGGATGGTGATAGAGTAAGGGGGGGATGGTACTGGGGAGGGGTAGGGATGTGGGATAGAGGAGGGGGATGGATTACTGGGGATGGGGGATGTGGGAATAGAGGGGAGGGGATGGTACTGGGAGGGGGAGGGGATGGGATGATTCTGGGGAGGGGAGGGATGGTGGGATAGAGGGGAAGGGGGGCGATGGTACTGGGGAGGGGAGGGATGGTGGGGATAGAGGAGGGGATGGGGATGGTACTGGGGAGGAGGGGATGGGGATGGTACTGGGAGGGGGAGGATGGTGGGAAAAAGGGAATGGAATACGGGGGATGGTAGAGGGGATGGTGGGATAGAGGAAGGGGGATGGGGGATGGTAACGGGGAGGGGGGAGGGGGAAGGGGATAGAGGGAGTATGGGGTGGTACTGAGGGGGAGGGGATGGTGGGATAGAGGGGAGGGGATGGGGGATTACTGGGGGGGAGGGATGGTGGGTGTTAGTAAGGGGTTGTATGAGGGGGAGATAGGATATGAGGGAGGGGGTGGGGATGGTACTGGGGAGGGGGAGCTGGTGGGATAGAGGGGAAGTAGGGGGAGGGACATTGGGGGAGAGGATTGTGGGGGGAGGGAAGGGAGGTGAGATATCAAAGGGAACAAATAGATGAGGGGGAGAAGAAAATAACGAATGAAGATTGTACACAAATGATGGCCATATAGAGTATATTAAACCATTGATGGCCATATAGAGTATATTAAACCAATGATGGCCATATAGAGTATATTAAACCATTGATGGCCATATAGAGTATATTAAACCAATGATGGCCATATAGAGTATATTAAACCATTGATGGCCATATAGAGTATATTAAACCATTGATGGCCATATAGAGTATATTAAACCATTGATGGCCATATAGAGTATATTAAACCAATGATGGCCATATAGAGTATATTAAACCATTGATGGCCATATAGAGTATATTAAACCATTGATGGCCATATAGAGTATATTAAACCAATGATGGCCATATAGAGTATATTAAACCATTGATGGCCCTTAGAGGGTATATAAACCATTGATGGCCCCTATAGATTATATTACCATTGGGCCATAGAGTATATTAAACCAATGATGGCCATATAGTATATTAAACCACCCCAGATAGAGAAATTAACCATGATGGCCATATAGAGTATATTAAACCAAAGGGCCAATATTATACCAGATGGCAGTATCTTCTGCTTATAGAGGTATATTACCTTGGATGGGTCTATTTAAACCAATGATAGTGATATACCTTCCTCTGCTTAAGGGGGGTCACCTGCTGGCTGTTATTTCTGTCCTTTTCTCTCCGTGTAAATCGCCCCATTCAGAATAATTTTTAAGACGTTCATCTAGGTGTCTATTTCTTCCTGGCGAGCGATGGCGACCCAGCATTATATGAAGAAATCCGGCTTCGCCGGAGACATTTTTCGATAGAAAAATGTACAAATTTAGCCTGCTGTCAAACAAAAATAAAAAATATGCTGGCTCGCTACCGCTCACCAGTAAAAAATTGACACCTGGATGGGGATAAACGTCTTAAAACAGTAGGCTGAATGGGGCCAAATGGAAACAAGCCAGAGAAAGATAGAAAAGGACAGAACAAAAACAGGTCACCCCCCTTAAAGTACGGTCGCGCTAATAAGTCATGTCCCAGCTGTCATTATGTTTGGCTTGCTCGGTGCTGTATTAATGTCTGTCAGATGTTGAATAGGGTGGGTAAGTGTAGGAACATGTTTGTATATTTCACTCGATATGAAGAAATGAAGCTTAGCTATTGCTGATACCAATTATTGATCAAAATATAATTGGTACCGAGACATGACTTATTAGCGCGACTGTACCAGTCAGTAAGCCAACAAGATATAATATTTTCGTCAAATATATACACATATATACAACATCACTATTTTCTCCACTTGATGCATTATATACAAGTTAGCTCCTTAGTTGATAATACAAAAGACTTTAACCCTTTCACGCTTATGACGCGATTTTGAGCCTATTAGGGATACTTTAAAGCTGCTTGTGTTTATATATCAGATATTGTCTTGGCAAGCATATAGTGTTTGTTTGTCTGATGTCTGTGTGTTCTTCCTGATTCATGGTGGACCTCTTCTCTTTCTTTGTGTTCTTCCTGATTCATGGTGGACCTCTTCTCTTTCTTTGTGTTCTTCCTGATTCATGGTGGACCTCTTCTCTTTCTTTGTGTTCTTCCTGATTCATGGTGGACCTCTTCTCTTTCTTTGTGTTCTTCCTGATTCATGGTGGACCTCTTCTCTTTCTTTGGTGTGGATTTCATGGGGCCTCCTTCTTCTTTGCCGTTCATGGTGATTTCTTCTCTTTCTTTGTGTTCTTCCTGATTCATGGTGGACCTCTTCTCTTTCTTTCTACTGCCCTCAATACAAATAATAATGTTTAGGGGCTAGTGCCTGTTTTTTTTGGGGGGGGGGCTATTAATTTTTTATTAATTTCACCGCACCACTAAACACCTCCAATTAAATTAATGAAAACATATATGTGATCCACCTGGATCCGAATCTGGGTTATCACACACTGATTGTTAGACACCTTAACCATTACACCACCAAGACGGTTATTAATTTATATATTTTATTTTGAGTTTCCTCGCTAGACCTCCTCAAGCTTAAAAATTCACCCCCTATGCCCCCTTTCAAGATATATTTGTACATTTTTCGGTAGAAAAATGTTCCGGCTGAAGGCCGATCCCTTCAAAAATTACAGGCTCGCTTTCGCTCGCCAGGAAAAAATCGACACCTAAACGGCACGAAAGATCATAATATTGACAAAAAGACCTCAAACTCGCCAAACTAGTGAACACACGTCTTACAATTGCAAACCTAACGGGTCTAAACATGAGGGAGAAGGGGGTCCAGAAAATGCGAGTACCTCTCCCTTAAAGGGTATTGAGTGGCATCATATTAACCCTTTGAAGCTCTGACGCGTTTTAGCAGTTTACTTTGGCTATCATTAGACGCTATTATGCAGCTTAGGAAGGATCTGTGGGTATTAAAAGGGTAAATACTATCTCATATACCGTTACTAATCTGAATAAAATCGTCTAATAGTAGCCAGAAACAGAACAGAAACGCGTATTGGAGCTTGAAAGGGTTAAGCATACTGTATATCACCTTTATAAAGATATTTGTGGATAAATATAGTTACTATTTATCTATCTATTTGTTGCCGGACGCCTTACTTCCCTTGATGAGGGTGGCCATACACAAAAGGCCCCCTAGATGGGTTGCCGACTAAGGCTAATGAGTATATATCAGGGATGGGGAACCTTTTTCTTAATAAGGGCCATTTGGATATTCATGACATCATTCGGGGCCATACAAAGTGCTTTACTTAAAAATCAGGCTGCTTTTGCTGGTCAAACATTTGCCCCTAATGTAATGGTTGAAGCTCCTTCTCTTTGGTGAGGCGTGTGGTGTGGGGATTGGTCCTGAGCATATAGATAGATAGATAGATAGTGTGGTGTCTGCTGGTATTGATACTGTTGCTACTCGTAGCTGGTTTTACAGGTTTGCATCAGTCAGTCTGGAGCACAATCGACTCTTTGCGAGGGTAAGTTTTGACAATTTCTGCTCGCAGCAGTAAGTGTTTCTGAACACATACATATTTCAGTGCATACCTCCTCAACATGGAACATCATCAGCGTGTATGTAACGTCTATAGAACTCGAGCAATGTGAGATCATTGTACCTAGCTTTTAGCTCATCGTCAGAGATGGTCAACTCCTGCTTGGTATTTTTCACGCCCTTTCACCAAATGCCTTGATTAGTTTCGCATATTCACCATCATAATCAGATGTTGTAGAAAGCTTTTCTGCTAGCAGTGGGAAAGTTCACAGTGTACCTTTCCAGTTGCATTTTCCACAGCTATATTTTAGCTTCAAGGGATTTCAAATTTGAAAGCAGTGAGCTAAGAATCTGGTTGAGGCCTTGCAACATAACGTTCAGTTCTGAGAGATACTTGGTAATGTAACACAAGAATGCTAGATCACACAGCCACTTGCTATAATTGAGTTCCATGACAGGTTTTCTCTTCATCTGGATGATGAATTGCTTAACTTCATCCCGCAGATTGTAAAACTGCATGAGCATGTTCCCACGACTCAGCCATCGCACTTCACAATGCTAGACAAGATCGCCATAACATTGTTGAGCCGCAATGACTGCGCACATCAATGTTCTTGGTGTATGATGCAGTAGCATACCATTAAATCACTTGGATTAAGATTGAGACGCTTCAGCATTTTCTTAACAAAGCAATTAACCCTTTTTATTCTGGCTATTGTTGGACGATTTATTCAGATTAGGAAGGGTGTATGAAAGTCAAAAAGGTTAAATGAGATAGTCGTTACCCACAGATCCTTCATAAGCTGAATACAATTGTCTTATCATGATAGCCAGAATAAACTGCCAATTAAAGTGCATCATAACCGTTAATGGGTTGATAATTACTTGCTTAATTATCTTATATTTGTATAAAATTCTATGATATTGTGACTATAAATTCAAGGAGGCTGTAATTTTCGATTTAAACATACACAAAGACTAAATATGGTTTTAATACATATTAAATAGCAAGCAAATTAGCACATTTCAGCACACCTATATATTGCCTTGCGGGCCTGATCAGACCCCCGGGCCGGACGTTCCCCACCACTGGTATATATGAAAATCATATATACATTGATTTTAAAATGGGCGGGTGCCCAACCCCGAAAGGGGTTGAAATAGGGGAGCTATCCCCCCGCCAAAGGCGGATTTCTAGGGCCTTTCCTAGCTGATGCTGAGAAAATTGGGTTCTAGTCATGTGGTGATGGGCTGGTCTATCAGAGTGAGAACTGAGCGATCTCTGCCATACCCATAGCTTACTATGACTGTTCCTTTTTCTTATATATTTTCTAGATCTCAAGTGACGGCGTCTCTTCCGTGGATTGACCTCCTAATCTGCCAACCTAGAAGTTGGCAGATTGGAAGCCAAAGCGTCACATTTTACCTTTGCCGCTCAGCTTTCTCTTCATAATTGCTTAGGGGCACAGGGCCCTTGGTTTCCCGGGCGTTTCCGCACCCTCCTCAGCTTCCCGCCATGGAGTGGCTTCGGTCACCCAGGCTTTATTGTGGTAGGCAGGGAGGGTTCTGTGGGGGCGCTCGGTTATGGCCTCGGCCTTGCTTGGGGCCTTGGGGCTGTTCGGCCAGGCAGCCTGGGGAACAGCAACAACAACAACAACAACAACAACAACATCAGAATACTATATACTATTCTTATTGTGATATCTAAGGATTGGGATAACTATTTAATATTTTGTGTCATGCCCCAGCCAGGGCTCGAACCCAGGCCAGTAGAGTAGCACTCCAGAACCTAAACCACCAGACCACCGAGGAGCTTAAAAGGGACGCAATATGTTTATAAACCAGTAGGCACATTTATTTATAGCTTTCTCTCCAGAAAACAACGTCTTAACTATTGCAACTAAGGGGAGGCAGACCGTTTGTCTGGACCCCCTTCTCCCTAATGTTTAGCCCCACTAGTTTTGAGATTATAAGACGTTCGGCCCATTAGTTTGGAGATTTTAACACCTTTCGCCCTATTTCGTTGTCAATTTTAAGACCTTTCGTGCCATTTAGGTGTCGATTATTTCCTGGCGAGCGATTGCGAGCCTGCAATTTTAAGAGGAATCGGCCTTCGGCCGGGAAATTTTTCTACCGAAAAATGTACAAATTTATCTTGAAGAGGGGTCTAGAGGGCGTTTTTGTAAGCTTGATGGAGGTCTAGGGAGGAAACTAAACAAATATATGAATAAATGAATTAATAGACCAAACAAACGGCCAGTCTCCCTTTAAAGTAGATACTGAAGTTAGAAAAATCTTCGGAAGAGTTAGAACACTTTTTATGCATTGGCGAGCGAAAATACGAGGCCGTCTTATCGTGAGTCACCCTCCAAAAGCGTCAAGTCACATTCATGGACCTCTTCCAATAGGGTGTTTGTTCACCCTCGAAGGTCCAGCTGGCGTTTGGCTCAGTGTAGCTGCAACCCTCTGGCTGCCGGGACAATACTGACTCTGCTGCCTCCTGACATAGGCTCACTGGGAAACTAAATTGCTGAATGTTGAGATAACTTGGAAAAATTGACAGCATGAATATAAATACCGTCTGAGGAGGTGCACTTTATTGACAACGCTTCGCAGATAGCTTCTTCAGGTCACTAAATAGTTCCTTGGGCTCCTTAAGTATCCCTCGCCCTATTTTTCGCCTCCCCCACCTGTCATGGCGGATACTCTAGGGGCCCAAGGACCTAGCGCCTGTTAGTGACCTGAAGAAGCTATCTGTGAAACGTTGTCAATAAAGTGCTCCTCCTCAGATGGTGTTTATATTCATAAATTAGTGAAATATGTTTTGGGCCATGTTCCGTATCTTCCGAAGAAGTGATCACCCCCTGTTTTGTTTGTAGAATATGGACAATTATTAATTGGTGACCGTACTTGAAAATATCGCTTTCAGGATTTAAAAGAGTGTTCTTCATCTCGTGTGATGCTATGGGGTAATTGAAATTGCTCTACTGTGACCCTCCAACTACCATCTTGTGTATAACTGGAAACTAGAAAGGAAGAAGGTTTACACATCGGGTTATTTATTTTATTTTTTCTATGTGAGTGAGGGAGACAAAAGGCAGAACTAACTGTAGCGAGTGCCTCCCCCAAAGTTTAAAGAGTGACAGGACCAAAATCAAGGGACGTTCGAGCCGAAATGCCTGGACACACGGAGTTTGAAGCAATATAGGTCATAGGAAGAGGGAAAGACTGATTCTGGGAGAGAGTTCCAGAGCTCAGTAGTTGAATTATTATGCTTTTTCCACCAACCAACTTCACATCTAAACTCAATTTATGAAATCAACAAATACATGTGGCACTCCAAAGACTCTAAAAAATAGAAGAAAGACTGAGAAGAGCGTTTCACTCTCGGGTTGGAGAGTTGCACAGAGTAGGTGTGGGATTGTGTCTGTGTGCCGGTGATTAACTGCGGGAAGGTGAATATGTTAAAAGTGGAGGAGGGTCGGGGTCCTCTGCGTGCCCGGTCTGAGGAGAGAGAAAGAAAACCACCTCACCCCGCCAGACGGAAACTCAGCATGGCCATTGTAAGTTCTACCACAACACTTTTGTGCTACAAGATGAATGGGTTTTTAACCCTTTCAGACTCATATGACGCAGAGGTTGCCAGATTTCTAAATACCCCTGATGGTAACAAAGGCTTTAAAGTATCCCTAATAGGCTCAAAATCGCGTCATATGTCGGGGGGTCACCGGCTTTTATTTGTCTTTCTCTCCTTTTCTCTCTTTCTCTGGCTTGTATCCATTCGGCCCCATTCAGCCAACAATAACGTGGGATATGTATGTGATGTGGAAAGTGATGATGCGATGTATTTATCATTAGTATGGTGATGTGTGTTGTGCTTGTGTGGTGAAGTGTACAATCCATGTGTGGTGTCAATGTGGTGATGTATGTGTGGTGTGTCAGTGTTATGATGTGTGTGATGTTGTCAATGTGGTGATGTGTGTATGGTGTCAATGTGGTGATGTATGTGTGGTGTGTCAGTGTTATGATGTGTGTGGTGTTGTCAATGTGGTGATGTGTGTATGGTGTCAATGTGGTGATGTATGTGTGGTGTGTCAGTGTTATGATATGTGTGGTGTTGTCAATGTGGTGATGTGTGTATGGTATCAATGTAGTGATGTATTATTTTTGTTTGTGAATGAGGGAGACAAAAGGCACAACTGCCTGCAGCGAGTGCCTCCCCCAGATTTCAAAGAGTGACAGGGCCGAAATCAAGGGACGTTCGAGCTAAAATGCCTGGACACACGGAGTTTGAATCAATTTAAGTCATAGGAAGAGGGAAATACTGATTCTGGGAGAGTTCCAGATCTCAGCAGTTGAATAGAAGAAAGTCTGAGAACAGCGTTTCACTCTTGGGTTGGAGAGTTGCACAGAGTAGGGGTGGGATTGTGTTGCAAGGTAGGTACTACGTACCCTACATAGAGGAGGTGGTATACACTGGGAAAGCTCCGAGAAACACTGATTATTGTAGTAGCGATAGAATACTGAGAGAGATGCAACATTGCGGCGAAGAGAGAGAGATTGCAGAGAGTTGGTGAGTGGACAGGAGTTAATGATACGAAAGGCTTTCCTTTCCACTTTATCTAGGAGTGCGGTGTGTGAGGATCCTCCCCACACATGTGAACAATACTCAATACATTACAATACAATATGTGATGTCAATGTTGAGATTTATGTATATGGACAGAATAGTAATGTGTGTGGTGTCAATGTAGTGATGTATGTGATGTCAATGTTGATATTTATGTATGGTGTCAGTATAGTGATGTGTGTGGTGTCAGTATGGATATGTTTGTAGTATGGTGTCAGAGTAGTGTTACATAAGAACATAAGAAAATGGGAGTCTGCAAAAAGCCGATCGGCCCACACAAGGCAGATCCCTGTCACACCCAACCCCAATTACATAACAACATAAGGTCATAAGACCGCGGGAAACTGCATATGGCCATGCGGCCCACATGAAGCAGCTCCCATTCACACCCAGCCCATATCACCCATAATATGGGAATCCAACTTATGCTTAAAGCTTTCAACTGTTTCTGAGCTAATTACTGTTCTGGGCAGTGCATTCCACATGTTAACAACTCTATTTCCAAACCAGTGCTTTCCTATATCTTTCCTAAATCTAAACTTATCTAACTTGAAACCATTTGAGCGGGTTATGTCGCCGTTCTTTAGTTTTAATACCTCATCTATATCACCCTTATTTAAACCTTTTATCCATTTAAATACCTCTATCATGTCTCCCCTACATCTTCGTCTCTCTAGTGAGTGCAGGCCTAAGACTTTCAACCTCTCCTCATACGATAAATTTATAATATTATGTATCATTTTGGTCATTCTTCTTTGGACTGCCTCTAAA
The DNA here is from genome assembly GCA_032716605.1 of Paralithodes platypus. NCBI lineage: Eukaryota > Metazoa > Arthropoda > Malacostraca > Decapoda > Lithodidae > Paralithodes > Paralithodes platypus. The sequence continues at coordinate 69,121,218 of CM064486.1, forward strand.
GGGTCGATGTCCATTCTATAATAAGGGCACCAAAATTGAACAGCATAGTCTAAATGGGTCTTACTAGAGCTAAGTATAGTTTTAAGAAAACTTCAGCAGTCCTGTTGCCAACACTCCTAGATATGAATCCTAGAATTCTATTTGCCCTATTCCTAACACTTATACACTGTTTTCTGGGTTTCAGATCATTACTATCGAGCACCCCAGATCCTTCTCACACTCTGAGTTATCCAATTCTACATTGTCTAGTTCGTAGAAGAGTAAGAAGTCTCTCTAGTAAGAAGAGCCCTATTAGCTGACCCTATGGTCAAAAAATTAAGTCGATCCAGGTGTCCAAATGAGTGTACCCCTTCTCAGGCACCTGTCCTCTTAAGTCAGGAAGAGACGTCAACCTTGGTAGATACATACAATAATTTTATCGAGTCAGTATTCAATGCACAAAATAAATACATCCCCAAAAGAAAATTTAGATCAACACAGAACCAACCCAAATGGATGAATAATAGACTATTAGATCTTCTAGGACAAAAGAGAGGAATATATAGAAAAATTAGGAAAGGCGAAATTCACCTACTTGCTTACTATCAGAATCTATCAAGACAGGTAAAAAAGGATATTAGGAAAGAAAAAAGAAATTATGAAATTAAGGTTGCCAATGACTCAAAAAATAATCCTAAAGCTTTTTACCAACTATATAAATCCAAGGTTAGAGATGTAATTGGTCCCCTTAAAACTTCGATAGGAGAAATGACAGAAAATTATTTAGAAATGTGCAGTACATTAAATAGTCAATTTCTTTCCGTTTTCACTAACGAAAATTTGGCACAGTTTCCAGAAGTCCGTAAGGTATATAGCGATAGTATAGAAAATAGGTTAAGTACGGTTACTATAAGTAGAAATGATGTGCTTAAGGAAATTGACAGACTGAAACCTCACAAATCGCCTGGTCCTGATGAGGTATATGCTAGAGTATTAAAAGAATGTAGGGATGAGTTAAGTTACCCATTAACATTTTTATTTAACAAGTCATTGGAGACAGGTATAGTTCCAGAAGCTTGGAAGCTTGCAAACGTAGTTCCGATCTTCAAAAAAGGTGACAAATCAATAGCATCCAATTACCGTCCCATTAGTCTTACATCAATCATAGGAAAGCTACTAGAGTCAATTATTGCTAGTGCTAGTAAAATTAGAAACCACTTAGATACATTTAATTTAATAAATTCTTCTCAGCATGGATTCACTCAGGGACGTTCTTGCCTTACTAATTTGCTTAGTGTTTTCTCAGAGGTATATGAAGCAGTAGATAATGACAAGTCATATGATATAATATATTTAGATTTCAGTAAAGCTTTCGACAGAGTCCCCCATGAGAGATTGATGAGAAAGGTTGAGGCACATGGAATAGGTGGGGCGTTGTTGGGATGGATTAGGTCATGGCTAATTGGTAGGAAACAGAGAGTCAGCATAAATGGTACGAAGTCAGAATGGGGAGCAGTCAAAAGTGGTGTCCCCCAGGGATCTGTATTAGGTCCTCTGTTGTTTGTTATATACATAAATGACCTTGATTTAGGTATAACTAGTAGGATAAGTAAATTTGCAGACGATACCAAAATGGGGAGAACAATTGATTCAGATAGATATAGAGTGCCTCCAAAGGGATCTAGATACCTTACACGAATGGTCAGTAAATTGGCAGATGAAGTTTAACATTGACAAATGCAAGGTATTAAAGATAGGGAAGATGCATACAATGTTAAATATAAACTAGCTAATATAGAATTAGAAAACTCGAATTGTGAGAAAGATCTAGGTGTGTTTGTTAGCAATGATTTGAAGCCTAGACAACAGTGTATAAGCGTTCGAAACAAGGCAAACAGGATTCTCGGGTTCATCTCTAGGAGTGTGAGTAACAGAACTGCTGATGTTATCTTAAAACTTTACTTGTCATTAGTGAGACCCCATATGGATTATGCTGTTCAATTTTGGTGTCCTTATTACAGAATGGACATAGATTCATTGGAGAGAGTACAACGTAGAATGACAAAAATTGATCCATAATATTAGAAATCTTCCGTATAAAGAAAGGTTGAAGAAATTAGGCTTACATTCGTTAGAGAGACGCAGAGTTAGAGGGGATATGATAGAGGTGTTCAAGTGGGTTAGTGGGATTAACAAAGGGGACATGACAAATGTACTAAAACTCAGTGATAGCGAAAGAACTCGTACCAATGGTTTCAAATTAGATAAATTTAGTTTCAGAAAAGATATAGGCAATATTGGTTTGGTAACAGAGTTGTAGATGGGTGGAATGGACTACCAAGTGCTATAGTGGGATTAAAAACGGTAGGGAGCTTTAAGATAAAATTGGATAAGCATATGGACGAGAAGGGTTGGGTGTGAAGGGGGATCAGCAGGGTTGGGCCATTCAGCGCTCTGCAGACCCCGTAATCCTGCGTTAATCTCTAACCGTTTTGGTAAGATGATTTTCAGGGTATTAGAGTGTTGAGCCTATAATTGGGCTTTGTAATTGGGGTTGTGTGGGACAGGGATCTGCCTTGCTTAGGCCAATCGGCTTTCTGCAGACTCCCATTTTCTTATGTTCTTATGTTCTTATGTATTTAGCATCTAAATTACGATTTTCAATCCTTAATACCTTACATTTGTACATTTCTTGTTTATGGTGACAGTATAGTAATGTGTGTGGTGTCAATGTAGTGATGTACATTGTCACTACACATGTCAGTGTAGTGATGTATGTGATGTCAATGTTGAGAATTATGTATGGTGTCAGTATAGTGATGTGTGTGGTGTCAGTGTTATGATGTGTGTGGTGTCAGTTTAGCTATGTGTATGGTGTCCATGTAGTGATGTATGTGATGTCAATGTTGAGATTTATGTATGGTGATAGTATAGTGATGTGTATGGTGTCAGTATAGTGATTGTTTAGTATCAATATAACGATGTGTTTGCTGTCAGTGTAGTGTGTTTGTTTACAACAAACATAGTAAGGTATATTATAGCGAGGCCGGTCCTTAGTGATCTTGGCCCCATTCATTGTTCTTCCTCTCACTAAAACATTACGCTCTCCATAATGCACTTGGGTCGAGTACATGATTAGATTAATATCCAAAATTCGAAAATGGATATTAATCGTGATCGTGTATTCAACCTTTAACTGTGTTGGTGGTATAATGGTGTAGGTGCTTATGTTCTGGGTGTGGTGTCCCGAGTTGGAATCCCGGGAGGACCATATGCTTTCATCAGTTATTCAAGTACATTGGGGTTTGTAATTGATGACTAATGTTAAGAACGGGGTGTTACTTAATATGTATGTACCAAGTGTGTGGTGATATGTATACTGAAATAGTGGGATTGCTGTGGTGATATTATATGTGTGGTGTGGGCCGTGAGGTGTCAGTGTTTTGTGTTTGTGTGGCCAGAGCAGAAGAGTAGTGGTACATTGTAAGTACTAGTCTCTGAGGAACAAATATAGAATGACGCAACCTGAACTACCCACTAACACCCTGCCCTCGCCAACTCCACACACACACACACACACACACACACACACACACACACTCTACCACCCGTACTCTATCACCTATTTGTACTTTGACATGATTGCCTTCTCCATGATGAATTATTGGAACACTAACCCTTTACCCCAATACGCAACTCTCTCTCTCTCTCTCTCTCTCACTATTAACAAAAATAAAAATACAAAATAGAAGGTCCCACCCTTTCCCATTCTTAAGTAAGCCATTTTAGATTTACAGAAGAGTGACCATTACTTGCATTACTGCATGTCCACAAACATTTCAGTAATGTAAGCATGTTTTTTTTTTTTGTTTTTTTTTTTTTTTTTGTATTAAGGTGACAGATACAATGTGGTGTACAATCTATCTTATTCTAGTTACATTATAGTGTATCTTATTGTACCAGTACCTCCCTACAATCAACCTAGTTGTTCCCCAATTCGGCCCTCTGCCACGACCATTTCAAAGTCCAAGTCTCTCACTCTTGTCCTCTGTAGCGGGGAGGACCTTGTACCCCTGAGACATAGGAGTGCAGACCTGAGAAGAGAGAAAGAGAGCCGGCATCTCATCCAAGTTATGACTTGGCTTCTATGCTGGCGCTTTTTCTCCGATATTTGTTCAGCTAATCTGGCATAGAAGACACTTGCAGAAGGTCCCATTCCTCCCGACGATGAGAAGACCAGAGGAGTAAAGCTTCCTTGATCCCTGTTCAAAATTCTTTCTTCATAAGCGCGTTTATTCTCACTTTCGTATCTCAAGTATGCCGCCTTGTGTCCTCGCCCACGATATGTTTGTGCTCTTGGGTTGAAGATTCTAATGTCGAAAAAAGCCCGTTGTCCCCTCGTCCAAAAACCTCGAGCACTCTTGCTTCATTTGAAGTATTTGCAGTATTGTGGGCCAAGCGCTGTCCGTCCATTGGCAGAAGTTCCGGTTCGATTCTGACATCATGGCACACCTCGTCCAGCATTTGTGCAGTGATGTCTCGTACTTCACCATGCCGGATACAGATGAATTCTCCTTTCTTACAGGTCATACAGTGGTCTGAGTTGTTTATTTCACCGCATGCACATTTCAGCGGCAGGTTCGAAACTGGCCACCCATACCTCAAGGCTACGGCATCATTGAATTCTTGTTTATTACACACACACACACACACACACACACACACACACACACACACACACACACTCTGTTACTATATAGGGTCTCTATAGTCTATTTGTTTTCCAGCTGATGTTAAATTGAGTCCCTTTAGCAGCTGATTTATCGATACATAATGAACAAATTTAATATAAAACTACTATGTTCCAGGTGGAGGGGACTCGTTAGCCTCGGTCGGCAACCAATCTAGGGGAGACAATCTTATACAAATCCGGGTGGATGGGACTCGCCAGCCTTGGTCGGCAACCTGTCTAGGGGAGGAAACCTGATACAAATCCGTACTGCTCACACAAGAGCAGGACTAGCCGAACACCACTGTAGAAAAATAGTGCTAAAAAGATATATAGAGGGACTCGGGGTCGGACGGGTCCTAAATTGAGTTGTCAGTCCTGTAAGTCCTTCAGTAAACTGGCTCGGGTTGTCCCTCTTACAGGGGATAGGTCCGCTTGGGGGCCTTCTGTGTATGGCCACCCTCATTAAGGGGAGTAAGGCGTCCGGCAATAGATAGATAGATGTCTCTATTTCTCTACCAAATCTACGTTATAGCTGAGTAACCGAGACAGTAACATGGCAATTTACCCTCAGCTGGGAACCAATAGAGTATAGTTAAGCCGGTATCACACGAAAGCTTTTATAGTCAACATTCGATGATCAACATTTTTCTGGCAACATTGCTGGAATATTTTGCACTGGTATCGGAAACTAGATTGTTGATAGGTGAATCTAGATGACCGAAATATTCTAAATGTTGACCTCATAAGCTGCCAGATCAGTGTTGAGGATAAATGTTGAGGGAAAAAGCGCTCGTGTGTTACCGGCTTTAGGGGGAAGGGGAGGGTAGGCTGGCAAAGGGTTTATAGACCAGTCAAAGTAGGGCTGGACTTAGAACAAATTGTAATAGAAGGTTTTTTGGCTTTAACTTGTTTATTAGGTCCCTCTGATGAACATATAAAAAGTCTCCAACTTTTGGACACCGGGAAAGTGGTTAATTTGCATAAATTCAAGATGGCCGCCGTCCAAAGCTTCAATTTACAGATAACTTTTTTCTGGTTGCTCCTAGACCCTATAAATGTATTACAAACAACGTTTTTTGGCTTTAACTTGTTTATTAGGTCCCTCTGATGAACATATAAAAAGTCTCCAACTTTTGGACACCTGGAAAGTGGTTAATTTACAGCCAAAAAACCTTACAGCCAAAAAACCTTCTATTGCAATTTGTTCTAGGTCAAGCCCTACCTTTACTGCACATTATTGTCTATTACATTTTGCCTAGGCCTATACTAATCCCATCATCTTGTTTCTTGTTTCATGCAAGGACTTCCAGGAGGCTGCAGATCTTTTGGATAAGCTGTTGCGTGAAGACGTTTCACCGGATGAAGTCTGCAGTAAAGACGTTTTCAACAGAATTTCTGAAAAACTTAAAGCTGAGAAGAGCTCCTTAGCAGAGCATAAGATGGGAAAGCTATGGATTCAATACATGGACATGATTGACCTGCTGCGTCGCTTCCTGAGGGCACTGAGAATGGGCGATTTCCTACTGTACCTCGGAACACTCCAGGAGATGTTGCCGTACTTTGCAGCGTGTGGTCATAACAATTATGCCAAGTCAGCCCATGTGTACATTCAAGACATGATTGAACTTGAGCAGCTCAACCCAGACATGTTCTGTCAATTGAACTCCGGTCTATTTGTGATCCGCCGAAGTGATCGGCTGTGGGCAGGACTGCCAAGCGACTTGGTTATAGAGCAGGTTTTGATGCGCTCTTTGAAAACGAATGGTGGATTGACACGTGGTAGGGGCATGGAGGAAACGCAACGCCTGCGCTGGTTACTTGCTATGCCAGCCTGCGCTGAGGTGAGTGAAGTTATGCAAGAACTGACAGGGAAGCATTTCCACACCTCTGAGCAGCACAAAGAAATGACTGAAGCAAGGCGTGAACGAGATAGGAAGGACACAGAGAAGGTTCTCGCATTCTTCAAGGATTATGATCCATTTCAAGAATCAAATGAACTCAGGAATATTGCCAACGGTGTGACAGGACCAGCCTCGGCCAATCCTCATTTACTGTATGAGGTTGGTATGAACATTGTGCAGAAGATGGAAGGTAGCAATGCTTTTGACTTTTCATTTAGGAAGAAAGATCAAGTTGAGTCGTTGGGTGCAAAGGTTACAATCAGTGCTGAAAAAGTACCAATCGACCCACAGCTCCTTTTCCAGAGGCTCCTCATCTTTGCTAATAACAGGGACTTAGGTGTTGAAGAGGTCTTTGCGTATGAGTTGTCTAGCTACCCTACTGCTCTGTTCGATAAGTGGGGGAGGCTCAGGGAAGCCAATAAACCACAGCTAGGAGATGAGATAGCTGCTGTTGTTCCCAAGTCGTCATTGGAATCATTTGAGGAAGAAATGACTGTGACCCATGTTCTGGATGGTGGTTCCTTATTGCAAAGGATTCCATGGAAGAAGGGTGACACATTTGAGGACATTGCAAGCATGTACATGAAGCATGTTTCCAAAAACTTTCTCAACCCGGTGGTTGTATTCGACGGTTATAAATCAGGACCTACTACCAAGGACATGACACACAATCGACGATCAAAAGGAGTCTTTGGTCAAAAGGTGATGTTCACTCCAACCATGCCCCTTCGGTCAAAAAAGGAAAACTTCTTGTCAAACTCGGACAATAAGCAAAACTTCATTGACTTATTGTGTGAAACATTCAAGGCAAATGGAATTGACTGTGTCAATGCGCCAGCAGATGCAGATGTCATGATTGCGAAGAAGGGAATTGAGCATGCAAGGGAAACCGTGACATATGTGATAGGTGAGGACACAGACTTGTTGGTGCTGTTGTGTCATTATGCGGCACGGGGGATGAATGATTTGTACTTCAAGTCGAGCAGCGAAGGTGGGAAATGTTGGCATATTAACTCAGTAGCAGAAGCTCTCGGTGAAAGCATCTGTCGTGTCCTGCCAGTTGTCCATGCACTCTGTGGATGTGACACAACCTCACGACTGTATGGTATTGGTAAAGGGGCTGCCTTGAGGAAAGTGAGGGAAGACAACGGTTTCTTGAAATGTATAGAAGCATTCTGTTGCCAAAGTGGAAGTAAAGACGCGATATCATCAGCTGGTGAAAAGGCCTTGGTTTATTTGTACGGGGGAAAAGGAAATGACACCCTTGACGGACTGCGAAAGACAAAGTTTTGCAACAAGGTGGCAAAAAGTTCAACTACCGTTGAAGTTCACAGCCTTCCCCCAACAACCGATGATACCACTCGTTCCGAGTTTATTGTCAGGTCCAGGAATGGATGGGGAACTGTGTGGACCCCGAGAAATGGGGCTGGTGTCTGCGGAAGGGACAGCTTGAACCGAAGACGATGGATTCGCCAGTGGCTCCTGATTCACTACTGAAATTGGTCAGATGTCAGTGTAAGGGCAACTGTGACACTCAACGCTGTAGTTGCAAACGGAATGAGCTTGAATGTTCCAGTGCATGTGGTCAATGTAAAGGACTCTGTCAAAATAGCAACTTTGATGCAAGCACCGATGATCCAAGTGAATACGAACTCCTATCATGAATTACATAATTGGCTCTGAATGACGTCATACTACGTCATGGTTTTTTTTTTTTTTTTATAAAAAAGAGGGACAACAGGTCAAAAAACCCATACAAGCACAAAGTGCCTGTGTCACCCCTTGTGAAAGAGACAGTTCAGCCTGTCTGTAAGGTTTTTCGGCTGTAAATTAACCACTTTCCAGGTGTCCAAAAGTTGGAGACTTTTTATATGTTCATCAGAGGGACCTAATAAACAAGTTAAAGCCAAAAAACGTTGTTTGTAATACATTTATAGGGTCTAGGAGCAACCAGAAAAAAGTTATCTGTAAATTGAAGCTTTGGACGGCGGCCACCTTGAATTTATGCAAATTAACCACTTTCCCGGTGTCCAAAAGTTGGAGACTTTTTATATGTTCATCAGAGGGACCTAATAAACAAGTTAAAGCCAAAAAACCTTCTATTACAATTTGTTCTAGGTCCAGTTAAATGATTGCTAGATTTACTGGACTATTATGCTTGAGAGACTAGCCAAGGTTAGAGGTAGTGATGGTCTAATTACTCTCTCTCGCTCTCGCTCTTGCTCTCGCTCTCGTTCTCTCTCGCTCTCGTTCTCTCTCTCTCTCTCTCTCTCTCTCTCTCTCTCTCTCTCTCTCTCTCCTTTTTTGACAGTTATACCAACAATACGTGCCTATTTAATCTCTCTCTCTCTTGCTTCGCTCTCTTTCTCTCTCCCTCTCTCTTTGTCTCTTGATTCCCTGCTTTCTTTCTCTCTGCCTCTCCTTATCTTCCTTAAACAGTATATACGAACAATATTTACAGAATTAATCTCTCTTTAATATCTCTCTCTCTCTCTCTCTCTCGCTCTCGCACTCTCTCTCTCTCTCTCTCTCTCTCTCGCTCTTCTTTTATTAAACAGTATATACGAACAATATTTACAGAATTAACCTCTCTTTAATATCTCTCTCTCTCTCTCTCTCTCTCGCTCTTCTTTTATTAAACAGTATATACGAACAATATTTACAGAATTAACCTCTCTTTAATATCTCTCTCTCTCTCTCTCTTAAACAATACATACGAACAATACTTACAAGTTAAGGGAGACAAAGTCTCTCATGTTTAGCATATTAGTTTTGAGATTTTAAGACGCTCGTTTCGTCAGTTTGACGATTTTGAGACCTTTCGCCTCATTTCTTTGTCATAATGAAGACCTATCGTGCCATATACTGTAGGTGTCGATTTGTTTTCCTGGCGAGCGGTAGCGAGCCTGCAATTTAGAATGAATCGACCTTCGGCCGAAAATGTATTTTACCGAAAAATGTACAAATATATCTCGAAGGGGGGGAGGGGGGGTCTTGGAAGGGGGGGGGGGGAGGGGGGTATTTTTCTAAGCTTAATGGAGGTCTACAGAGCAAACTGAAAACCTCCCCTTAATTCGTTCCTAGACTTCCATCAAGCTTAAGACAAATATCTCTAAGATCCCTTTTCTAGTTAATGTGTACATTTATCGGCAGAAAAACGTCCGGGCCGAAGGCAGGTTCCTCCAAAATTGCAGGCTCGCTACGAAAACAATCGACACCTAAATGGCACGAAAAGTCTTAATATTTGACGAAGGAATGGGGTGAAAGGTCCTAAAATCGTCACACTAATGGGCCAAACTTCTTAAAACCTCAAAACTATTGGGGCTAAACATGAGGGAGAAGGGGAACTAGACAAAAGCAACCATCGCCCGTTTAAAGACAAATATCTCTTAGATTATAATTATACCAACAATAAACCCTCACTAAAGGTACCGATATTCAAGAGACTATTATTAAGGGAAGGTTTTTAGTTTGGTCCGTAGATATCCATCAAGCTTAAGATTACACCCCCTTGAGCCCCTTTCAAGATAAATTTGTACATTTTTCGGTAGAAAAATGTCCCGGCTGAAAGCCGGTTCCTCTTAAATTACAGGCTCGCTATCGCTCGCCAGGATAAAATCGACACCTAAATGGAACGAAAGGTCTTAAAATTGACAGAAATGGGTCGAAGGTTCTTAAAATCGCCAAAATAATAGGGCGAACGTCTTAAATTTAGAAAAACAATGGGGCTAAACACGAGGGAGAAAGGAGTCAATACAAATATCCCTCAAGTGGAAATCTCCGTTCGCCCCATTATTTTGACGATTTTAAGAACTTTCGACCCATTTCGGTCAATTTTAAGACCTTTCGTGCCATTTAGGTGTCGATTTTATCCTGGCGAGCGATAGCGAGCCTGTAATTTAAGAGGAGCCGGCTTTCAGCCAGGACATTTTTCTACCGAAAAATGTACAAATTTATCCTGAAAGGGGCTCAAGGGGGTGTAATCTTAAGCTTGATGGATATCTAGAGACCAAACTAAAAACTTCCCCTTAAAGGTCTCTTGGGCTAAGACTAAAATCCAAGCATTTGGTGACTTACTGGATGATGCAGTGCAATCTGTTCATGCACGTGATGATGCAGTGCAATCTGTTCATGCACGTGATGATGCAGTGCAATCTGTTCATGCACGTGATGATGCAGTGCAATCTGTTCATGCACGTGATGATGCAGTGCAATCTGTTCATGCACGTGATGATGCAGTGCAATCTATTCATGCACGTGATGATGCAGTGCAATCTGTTCATGCACGTGATGATGCAGTGCAATCTGTTCATGCACGTGATGATGCTGTGCAATCTGTTCATGCACGTGATGATGCAGTGCAATCTGTTCATGCACGTGATGATGCAGTGCAATCTGTTCATGCACGTGATGATGCAGTGCAATCTGTTCATGCACGTGATGATGCAGTGCAATCTGTTCATGCACGTGATGATGCAGTGCAATCTGTTCATGCACGTGGTGAACACTAAGAGATCTTGGCTAAATGTACTTATCTAGGGGTAATGAGAGAAGTAAAGGACGGAACAAGGGAGGGAGTAGAGATGGTGAGTGGTGGGAACAGAATGACTGTTATTAAGGGGAGATCTCCACTTGAGGGATTTTTTTCTTGACCCCTTCCTCCCTCATGTTTAGCCCCATTGCTTTTGATATTATAAAATGTTTGCCCCATTAGTTTAGCGATTTTAAGAACTTTCACCCCATGTTAAGACCTTTCGTGCAATTCATGTGTCGATTTTATCCTGGCGAGCGATAGCGAGCCTGTAATTTAAGAGCAACAGGCCTTCGGCCGGGACATTTTTCTACCGAAAAATGTACAAATTTATCTTGAAAGGGACTCAAGGGGGTGTAATTTTAAGCTTGATGGAGGTCTAGGGAACAAACTAAATACCTCCCCTTAATGTGTTGTATGCAGATGCCGCAGTGTTATGTGCCAAGGGTGAGAATGACTTGTGCCAGACGGTGCCATATGTGTGGCAGTATGTGAAAGACGAGGAGGTCTGAAAGTAAATGTTTATAAAAGCAAAGTAATGGTAGTAGACAGAGAGAAGGAGACACTGTGTGTAATGTCAGGATTAAAAAGGGGCAGATTTCCACTTGAGGGATTTTTTTTCTTGATCCCTTTCTCCCTCATGTTTAGCCCCATTGCTTTTGAGATTTTAAGACTTTCGCCCCATTAGTTTGACGATCTTAAGAACTTTCGCCCCATTTCTGTCAATTTTAAGACCTTTCGTGCCAATTAGGTGTCATTTTTTTCCTGGCGAGCGATAGCGACCCTGTAATGTAAGAGGAACCGGCCTTCGGCCGGGACATTTTTCTACCGAAAAATGTACAAATTTATCTTGAAAGGGGGTCAAGGGGGCGTAATCGCAAGTTTGATGGAAATATAGGGAACAAACTAAAAACCTCCCCTTAATGGAGAACATCTTGAACTAATAGAAGATTTTATGTATCTGGGAGCCATGATTGAGAACAGGGGAAAATGTACAAGACAGGTAAACAAAACCCAGAGTAACACAAGGAAGAAAGGTACCGTAGCTGGAACAATGAAATGTACAAGAGAGGTAAACAAAACCCAGAGTAACACAAGGAAGAAAGGTACCGTAGCTGGAACAATGAAATGTACAAGAGAGGTAAACAAAACCCAGAGTAACACAAGGAAGAAAGGTACCGTAGCTGGACCAATGAAATGTACAAGAGAGGTAAACAAAACCCAGAGTAACACAAGACAGAAAGGTACCGTAGCTGGAACAATGAAATGTACAAGAGAGGTAAACAAAACCCAGAGTAACACAAGGAAGAAAGGTACCGTAGCTGGAGCAATGAGATGTACAAGAGAGGTAAACAAAACCCAGAGTAACACAAGAAAGAGAGGTACCGTAGCTGGACCAATGAAATGTACAAGAGAGGTAAACAAAACCCAGAGTAACACAAGAAAGAAAGGTACCGTAGCTGGAACAATGAAATGTACAAGAGAGGTAAACAAAACCCAGAGTAACACAAGAAAGAAAGGTACCGTAGCTGGAACAATGAAATGTACAAGAGAGGTAAACAAAACCCAGAGTAACACAAGGAAGAAAGGTACCGTAGCTGGAACAATGAAATGTACAAGAGAGGTAAACAAAACCCAGAGTAACACAAGACAGAAAGGTACCGTAGCTGGAACAATGAAATGTACAAGAGAGGTAAACAAAACCCAGAGTAACACAAGGAAGAAAGGTACCGTAGCTGGAACAATGAAATGTACAAGAGAGGTAAACAAAACCCAGAGTAACACAAGAAAAGGTACCGTAGCTGGAACAATGAAATGTACAAGAGAGGTAAACAAAACCCAGAGTAACACAGGAAAGGTACCGTAGCTGGAACAATGAAATGTACAAGAGAGGTAAACAAAACCCAGAGTAACACAAGAAGAAAGGTACCGTAGCTGGAACAATGAAATGTACAAGAGAGGTAAACAAAACCCAGAGTAACACAAGACAGAAAGGTACCGTAGCTGGAACAATGAAATGTACAAGAGAGGTAAACAAAACCCAGAGTAACACAAGACAGAAAGGTACCGTAGCTGGAACAATGAAATGTACAAGAGAGGTAAACAAAACCCAGAGTAACACAAGGAAGAAAGGTACCGTAGCTGGACCAATGAAATGTACGAGAGGTAACAAAACCCAGAGTAACACAAGACAAAGGTACCGTAGCTGGACCAATGAAATGTACAAGAGAGGTAAACAAAACCCAGAGTAACACAAGACAGAAAGGTACCGTAGCTGGAACAATGAAATGTACAAGAGAGGTAAACAAAACCCAGAGTAACACAAGGAAGAAAGGTACCGTAGCTGGACCAATGAAATGTACAAGAGAGGTAAACAAAACCCAGAGTAACACAAGACAGAAAGGTACCGTAGCTGGAACAATGAAATGTACAAGAGAGGTAAACAAAACCCAGAGTAACACAAGACAGAAAGGTACCGTAGCTGGAACAATGAAATGTACAAGAGAGGTAAACAAAACCCAGAGTAACACAAGGAAGAAAGGTACCGTAGCTGGAACAATGAAATGTACAAGAGAGGTAAACAAAACCCAGAGTAACACAAGACAGAAAGGTACCGTAGCTGGAACAATGAAATGTACAAGAGAGGTAAACAAAACCCAGAGTAACACAAGACAGAAAGGTACCGTAGCTGGAACAATGAAATGTACAAGAGAGGTAAACAAAACCCAGAGTAACACAAGGAAGAAAGGTACCGTAGCTGGAACAATGAAATGTACAAGAGAGGTAAACAAAACCCAGAGTAACACAAGGAAGAAAGGTACCGTAGCTGGACCAATGAAATGTACAAGAGAGGTAAACAAAACCCAGAGTAACACAAGGAAGAGAGGTACCGTAGCTGGAACAATGAAATGTACAAGAGAGGTAAACAAAACCCAGAGTAACACAAGGAAGAAAGGTACCGTAGCTGGAACAATGAAATGTACAAGAGAGGTAAACAAAACCCAGAGTAACACAAGGAAGAAAGGTACCGTAGCTGCCAATGAAATGTAACACAAGAAAGAAAGGTACCGTAGCTGGAACAATGAAAGCCTTGTTTAGGAGCAGAAACTGGAGTATGGAAACAGGGAGAGGGTTGCAGGAGGGTGTGTTGGTGTCGACATTGATGTATGGATGTGAAGCTATGGTATGGTTAAGGAGAGGGTTTTAGTTGATTCCCTAGACTTCCATCAAACTTAAAATTACTCCCCCTAGACCCCCTTTCAAGATAAATGTGTACATTTTTCGGTAGAAAAATGTCCCGGCCGAAGGCCGATTCCCCTTAAATTACAGGCTCGCTATCGCTCGCCATGAAAAATCGACACCTAAATGGAACGAATGGTCTTAAAATTGACAGAAATGGGGCGAGGGTGCTTAAAATCGCCAAACTAATGGGGCGAACGTCTTAAAATCTCAAAAGCAATGGGGCTAAACATGAGGGAGAACGAGGTCCAGAAAAAAATCCTCCAGGTGGAAATCTCCCCTTAAGTAATGGAAAGTCATGAGTAAGAGCACTTGAAATGGATCTGTTAAGAAATGCGTGTGGAGTTCGAAGAATAGACAAAGTAAGAGGTGTGAATATAAGGGAGGCATGTGGAGTTAAGAAGTCGGTGGAGCAAAAGGTTGAAGAAAGTATGGTATGGTCACATGACAAGAATGCCTGAAAAATAAAAATAGTTAAAAGGATCTATGTCTGTGAAGTGGAAGAAAGAAGAAGGCGGGGAAAGCCGAGAAGAAGATGGTATGATATGGTGTCAGAATATGTGTCAAAGAAGATGGTATGATAGGGTGTCAGAATATGTGTCAAAGCGTAAAAAGGGAATGGCTGAAGCAAAACAATTATCAAATGACAGGAATGAATGGAGGAAGTTTGTTAGAGTACATGAAGGTCTCTGGACCCTTTTAAATGACAAACCTGGAAGGCCTATATCCCAGATGTTGATGTGAAGAGACCTTGTTCGGAAGTATGACATCTGAGGTGAATCCATTGATTTTGGGGGCTGATGAGTGATTGGTGTTTCTGAATGCTTGTGTGCTTGCTTTTTGTGGGTGAACTGTTATGTGTTCTTCTCCTGTCACCTCTTTTTCCTTTCTTGAGTGTCTTGCTGATCCTCCCTACCCCTTGTGGGAGTATGGACTGGCTACTGACTGACTGACTGGTAGCGTAATCCATAATAGTGTGAGTTGGTCTACGATGTCAATCGTCGTCTCAGCTTAGCATATGGAGTTATGGATTCACTCAACAAAAGTATATGGCGTTGTCGATACTTGTGAAGAACGAAGCTGTGGGTCTTCAAGTCGCTGGTGCACCCTGTCTTATTATACGGATGTGAGACAATGACACTTAACAGGGAGTTGAAGAGACGCATCAACTCCTTTGGTACTAAATGTCTTCGCAGGATCATGGGCTATCGCTGGCATGATTACGTCTCAAACCAGCAATTACTCCATGAAACGGATTCAAGATATATTAGTTGCATGGTCCGTGAATGCCAACTTGGGCTACATGGGCATGTGGTTCGCCTCCCTGAAGCTGACCCTGCTCACCAGGTGGTCTCTACAGAAGACAACCCTGAGTGGAGGAGGCCTAGGGGTAGACCACGCAACTCATGACTAAAGCAAGTCGGCCAATCATGAGATAGGATAATTGGTGTGGGCCAGGCAGATGCCTGTTGTCTGGCCTGGGGAGGATCCCCTGGGGTGGATTTGAGGGGTGAGTGCGGCTATGGGCTGTCACGGCGGATGCCTCTATTGATTTATTGATTGATTGATTGATTGATTGTGTAGGTTCTGTCACAGTGCTATTATAACGCTCGATGTAATTGAGTTCACCCATGCAAACTGTTGATCGTTTTTAACACTCAATTTAGATTTGACAGTTTTCGCAGCAATAATACATTCTAGAATTAAATTAGTTCACTAAATGATACGGTGGTAGTTCAGAACACGTAGTATGGATAAATTCATTACAGTTCTCATACTTTAGGCATTCATTTGTTTACGTTTTTTGACACACAAGGCATAATTTTCCAGGTAGAGGGAAACTTGTTCTATTTGGCATTGTTGCAGTTTAAACAAGAGGTGGCGGGTTGGGTTGGTATATTGGAGGACTCAGGGGTGGGGGTGGGGGGGGGGGGGTGATTGTTTACCGGTTTGGTGGTTATATTGTATTTGTACACTATTTCACCTTCCTGTCATTGTATTTTGTTCTTTGTTCTTACATGACCATATTATTTAGAACACAGAATGGTGTAGGTAGTGGTGTAGGTAGTGGTG
>CM064486.1:69142673-69270173 GCA_032716605.1 Paralithodes platypus
CAGAACCTCAATACAGTCTGGGCATAGAGTTCGCCCTACTCTGGATATGATGAACTAAGAACATCAGAACCTCAATACAGTCTGGGCATAGAGTTCGCCCTACTCTGGATATGATGAACTAAGAACATCAGAACCTCAATACAGTCTGGGCATAGAGTTCGCCCTACTCTGGATATGATGAACTAAGAACATCAGAACCTCAATACAGTCTGGGCATAGAGTTCGCCCTACTCTGGATATGATGAACTAAGAACATCAGAACCTCAATACAGTCTGGGCATAGAGTTCGCTCTACTTTGGATTACCAATATGGGTCAGTGTTTGTCCTTGAATAATGATAATAATGCTAATAGTAGTGGTGATGCGGAGTGTTGGGAATGGTGTCATGGTTGCCGGGATGCTAACACTCACTACACTGCAGGAATTGGGTCATACAATATGGCTATAGTCCATTCGCTGAAAGTAGGCGAAAAATCATGACCTCTATCCTCTGTAACTCAAAAAGGGCTAGATCAAATTGGCTGTACATTTCCACATCTATTCCTTGACTGACTCTTCCCAAATGGTAACAATATTAGCTCGATTACTCTAGTTGTTTTTCTAGTTACAGAGGTTAAAGGTCATGATTTATCGCCTACTTACAACGAATAGACTATAGTTTGGTATGCAAAACGTGTAATACACACACACACACACACACACACACACATATATATATATATAGAAAAATATCCCGGCCGAAGCCCGATTTCTCTTAAATTACAAGCTCTCCGTCGCGCGCCAGGAAAAAATCGACACCTAAATGACACAAGTCTTAAGGGGAGATCTCCACTTGAGGATTTTTTTTCTTGACCCCTTTCTCCCTCATGTTTAGCCCCATTGCTTTTGATATTATAAAACATTTGCCCCGTTAGTTTAGCGATTTTAAGAACTTTCACCCCATAGTAAGACCTTTCGTGCAATTCAGGTGTCGATTTTATCCTGGCGAGCGATAGCGAGCCTGTAATTTAAGAGGAACCGGCCTTGGGCCGGGACATTTTTCTACCGAAAAATGTACAAATTTATCTTGAAAGGGACTCAAGGGGGTGTAATTTTAAGCTTGATGGAGGTCTAGGGAACAAACTAAATACCTCCACTTAATATTGACATGAACAAGAAATCAGGAAGGTCTTAAAATCGCCAAACTGACGAACCGAACGTAATAAAATCTCAAAACTAATGGGGCTAACCATGAGGGAGAAAGGGGTCCATAAGAAGTATCTACCTTTCCTTTAAATGTCCCTTTGCCAGTGGGTCTACAGTATATGAGGTCTCGTCCACCCCCCCCCCCCCCCCCAACACCACCGCAACAACACCCAGTTCAGTTTCAGTTTCAGTTTCTATGGAGCTCGTCCTGGAATCTTTACGACTCTGAAACCTCACGATTCTATACAGGACTGGCCATTTGTATCGGCACTAGCTCAGAGAAGAGTGTTGAGAGGGGAGAAGGGGTGTTGGAGAGAGAGGAAGCTGTTGGAGTGGCTTTGTTATGTGTGTCGTGGCAGACAAACCTTGAGTCACATCCCCGTACATAATAAAGTTTTTAAGGGCAGATGGGAGTATATATATATATATATATATATATATATATATATATATATATATATATATATTTAACAATATTTGTTTTGTTTCCTCCCTAGCCCTCCATCAAGCTTAAACCCCCCCCCCCCCAAGACCCTCCTTCAAGATAAATTTGTACATTTTTCGATAGGTTCCTCTTAAATTACAGGCTCGCTATCGCTCGCCAGGAAAAATCGACACCTAAATGACACGAAAAGTCTTAATATTGACAACAGAATGGAGCGAAAGATCATAAAATCGCAAAACTAGTGAACCGAAACGTAATACAACCTCAAAACTAATATGCTAAACATGAGGGAGAAAGGGGTCCAGGAAAAAGTGTAAACCTCTTCCTTAAGGGGAGGTTTTTAGTCTGTTCCCTAGATCTCCGTCAAGCTTAAAATTACACTCCCTAGACCCCCTTTCAAGATAAATTTTTACATTTTTCGGTAGAAAAATGTCCCAGCCGAAGGCCGGTTCTTCTTAAAATACAGGCTCGCTGTCGCTCGCCAGGGAAAAATAGACACCTAAATGACACGAAAAGTCTTAATATTGACAGAAATGGGGCGAAAGTTTTTAAAATCGCCAAACTAATGGGGCGAACGTCTTATTATTTCAAAAGCAATGGGGCTAAACACGAGGGAGAAAGGGTTCCAGAAATAAGTCCCTCAAGTGGAAACCTCTGCCCTTTAGTGCCCGTTCAGCAGTGGATCTGTGTCTCGCCCACTTCCTCCCCCAACACAACACCCGTGGCTGACAAACCTTGCGACACATTCCCGTTCACACTGTTTTTTTAAGGAGAGATGAGTAGTTTTTCTGGTTTCCCTTCTTCCTCATGTTAAGTCCCCATTAGTTTCAGATCTTAAGACGTTTGGCCCATTAGTTTGGCGATTTTCAGACCTTTCGCCCAATTTCTTTGTCAATAGTGCGACTTTTCGTGTCATTTAGGTGAGGATTTTTGCGAGCCTGTAATTTAAGAGGAACCGGGAAATTTTTCTATCGAAAAAATTACAAATTTATCTTGAAGGAGGGTGGGGGGGGGGGGGTTAAGATTGATGGAGGTATAGGGGGCAAACTAAGCATTATAATAAAAAGATACATACAGGATCAAATAAATACGCCCACCTCCCCTTTAAGGATAGTACAAAGTGCTAATTATGTCGCGTGTGTGCCCGAGTTCACATCCTGGTATTACTCTGTCTCTTTGGTGATGGGCTGGTCTATCAGAGTGAGAGTTGAGCGGTCTCTGCCATACCCATAGCTTACTCTGACTGTTCCCTTTACTTATATATTTTCTAGATCTCAAGTGACGGCGTTTGTTCCCAATCTACCAGGATTGGAAGCCAAAGCGTCACATTTTTCCTTTCCCCTCAACTTTCTCTTCATAATTGCTGAGGGGCACAGGGCCCTGGGTGCCCTGGTTTCCCGGGCGTTTCCGCACCCTCATCAGCTCCCCGCCATGGAGTGGCTTCGGTCACCCAGGCTTTATTGTGGTCGGCAGGGAGGGTTCTGTGGCGGCGCTCGGTTATGGCCTTGGCCTTGCTTGGGGCCTTGGGGCTGTTCGGCCAGGCAGCTTGAGGAACAACAACAACAACAACAACTCTCTCTCTGTCTTTATGTATACCGTTATCCTTCATTGCTTCCCGATCCATATAGATTAAAAAAGAGAGAGAGAGAGAGAGGGAGAGAGAGAGAAAGAAAATGAGAATGAGAGAGAGAGAGAGAGAGAGAGAGAGAGAGAGAGAGAGAGAGAGAGAGAAAGAGAATGAAAATGAGAATGAGACAGAGAGAGAGAAAGAAAATGAGAATGAGAGAGAGAGAGAGAGAGGGAGAGGGAGAGGGAGAGAGAGAGAGAAAGAGAATGAAAATGAGAATGAGAGAGAGTGAGAGAGAGAGAGAGAGAGAGAGAGAGCGAGAGAATGGCACCGCGGCCGATACTATTAACACACCCAGACACACCACCCAAGAGTCTTTTTAACCCTTTGAGTACCAGCGACGTGTTCTAGCGACTTTATTCTAGCTATATTTAGACGATATTACGCAGCTTAGGAAGGATCTGTGGTAGGCAAAAGGGTTAAGTGAGATAGTTGGAAGCCTATTAATTGCTAGAGGTCCTTTTTAAACTTAATTAGATCGTATGCTAGTGGCTGAAATCAAATCAAATAGACGTTGCCGATACAGAAGGGGTTAAGGGGAGATTTCCACTTGAGGGATTTTTTTTCTTGACCTCTTTCTCCCTCATGTTTAGCCCCATTGCTTTTGAGATTTTAAGATGTTCACCCCATTAGTTTGGCGATTTTAAGAACGTTCGCCCGAAGAATAACCACTAGTCGGTGGAAATAAACTTTATTATTATTATTAATATTATTCTGTCAATTTTAAGACCTTTCGTACCATTTTGGTGGCGATTTTTTCCTGGCGAGCGATAGCGAGCCTGTAATTTAAGAGGAACCGGCCTTCGGCCGGGACATTTTTCTACCGAAAAATGTACAAATTTATCTTGAAAGGGGGTCAAGGGGGTTTAATTATTATGTTCTCTCCACCAACCAACTTTACTCCTAAACTCGATTAATGAAATTAACAAACACATGTGGCAGTCCGGGGATTCGAACCTAGGATGCTCACATCGTAAATCAACACACTTATGCATTGCACCACGAAGACTTGAAGCTTGATGGAGGTCTAGGGAATAAACTAGATACCTCCCCTTAACCCTTTGAGTACCAGCGACGTGGGTTACACTTTATGCTAGCTGTATTTAGACGATATTATGCAGCTTAGGAAGGATCTGTGGTAGGCAAAAGGGTTGGTTGAGATAGTTGGAAGCCTTATTATGGCTAGAGGTCCTTCCTAAGCTGAATATAATCGTCTAATTGTTTCCAGAATATGATGAAAAGGACGTCACCGGTACAGAAGGGGTTAAGGGGGCAGTGCTTGGTTTTTGGTCTATATATTTATTTATTTATTTATTTATTTATTTATTAATTTATTTTTTAGTTTCCTCGCTAGACCTCCATCAAGCTTAAAGAAAACACCCCATAGACCCCCATTCAAGATAAATGTGTACATTTTTCGGTAGAAAAATGTCTCGGCCGAAGGCCGGTTCCTTCTAAAATTAAAGGCTCGCTTTCGCTCGCCAGGAAAACATCGACACCTAAATAGCACGAAAGGTCTTAATATTGACAAAGAAATGGGTCGAAAGGTCTTGAAATGGCCAAACTAACGGAACGAACGTCTTAAACCCTCAAAACTAATAGGCTAAACATGAGGGAGAAGGTGGTCCATAAAAAGCGAGTACCTTACTACCCCCTTAAGTGATCACAGTAGCCGGAATGACAGTAATTGTAGGTAGCCTTAAGGGGGCCCACCGTGCTTGTTTTATCTTTCTCTCCCTCTGTCTTTGGCTTGTATCCATTCGGCCCCATTGAGCCTACTGTTTTAAGACGTTTACCCCCATCCAGGTGTCAATATTTTCCTGGCGAGTGGTAGCGAGCCAGCATATACTGTATATTTTGTTTTTGACAGCAAGCTAAATTTGTAAATTTTTCGATAGAAAAATTTCTCCGGCGAAGCCGGATTTCTCCATACAATGCTGGCTCGCTATCGCTCGCCAGGAAGAAATCGACACCTGGATGGGGATAAACGTCTTAAAACAGTTGGCTGAATGGGGCAGCATTGATACAAACCAGGGAAAGAGAGAAAAGGAGAGACAGATAAAAACATCCGGTGGACCCCCCCCCACAGTAGCCGGAATGACAGTAATAAGAGACTCGGAAGTCGTATACCCTCAGACGACCTATACTGAGGCTCTGGTAACACTCTCTCTCGCTCTCTCTCTCTCCCATTAAGGGGGTTAGTACTCGCTTTTTATGGACCCCCTTCTCCCTCCTGCTTAGCATATTAGTTTTGAGGTTTTATAACGTTCGAGCCTCTAAATTTTAGAAGAAACCTGCCTTCGGCCAGGTTTTTTTTTGACCGAGAAATGTACAAATTTGTCTTGAAAGGGGGTCTAGGGGGTGTTTTTTTAAGCTTGATGGAGGTCTAGCGAGGAAACTCAGAAATATATTAATAAGTAAATATATAGACCAAAAACCAAGCAGTACCCCCTTAACCCTTTCCTGTTGGTAGTTTTTGCAGTCCTTGTCACTTTCATCTACAGCTCTCTCTCTCTCTCTCTCACTGCACCCTACCTCTCATCACCATATCTCTCTCCCACTGCACCTTACCTCTCATCACCATATCTCTCTCTCACTCTCGCTCTCTCTCTCTCTCTCTCTCTCACTGCACCTTACCTCTCATCACCATATCTCTCTCTCACTCTCTCTCCCACTGCTCTCTCTCATCACCTCTCTCTCCCTCACTGCACCTCTCATCACCATATCTCTCTCTCTCTCTCACTGCACCTTACCTCTCATCACCATATCTCTCTCTCACTCTCTCTCCCACTGCACCTTACCTCTCATCACCATATCTCTCTCTCTCTCTCACTGCACCTTACCTCTCATCACCATATCTCTCTCTCTCTCACTGCACCTTACCTCTCATCACCATATCTCTCTCTCTCTCTCACTGCACCTTACCTCTCATCACCATATCTCTCTCTCTCTCTCTCTCTCACTGCACCTTACCTCTCATCACTATATCTCTCTCTCACTCGCTCTCTCTCTCTCTCTCCCACTGCACCTTACCTCTCATCACCATATCTCTCTCTCTCTCTCTCACTGCACCTTACCTCTCATCACCATATCTCTCTCTCTCTCTCTCTCTCTCACTGCACCTTACCTCTCATCACCATATCTCTCTCTCTCTCTCTCCCACTGCACCTTACCTCTCATCACCATATCTCTCTCTCTCTCTCTCTCTCTCACTGCACCTTACCTCTCATCACCATATCTCTCTCTCTCTCTCTCACTGCACCTTACCTCTCATCACCATATCTCTCTCTCTCTCTCTCTCTCACTGCACCTTACCTCTCATCACCATATCTCTCTCTCTCTCTCCCACTGCACCTTACCTCTCATCACCATATCTCTCTCTCACTCGCTCTCTCACTGCACCTTACCTCTCATCACCATATCTCTCTCTCCCTCTCTCTTTCTCTCTCACTGCACCTTACCTCTCATCACCATATCTCTCTCTCTCTCTCTCTCACTGCACCTTACCTCTCATCACCATATCTCTCTCTCCCTCTCTCACTGCACCTTACCTCTCATCACCATCTCTCTCTCTCTCTCTCACTGCACCTTACCTCTCATCACCATATATCTCTCTCTCTCTCTCTCACTGCACCTTACATCTCATCACCATATATCTCTCTCTCTCTCTCAGTGCACCTTACCTCTCATCACCATATCTCTCTCTCTCTCTCTCACTGCACCTTACCTCTCATCACCATATCTCTCTCTCTCTCACTGCACCTTACCTCTCATCACCATATCTCTCTCTCACTGCACCTTACCTCTCATCACCATATATCTCTCTCGCTCTCTCTCTCTGTCATCTGTTTTGTGTTTTTTATGATGATCACTCTTTGTTTTTATTCTCGTTTTTCCCCCCGGATTTCCGACTGGGTTTTTATTTCCTTTCTTTCGGAACTTTATTGTGCTTATTCATTATCACTCTCCTTTGTCCTTCATATGACACTACCTTTACGTGACAGTTTTATCCTGGTCCACATTTGTTACTATAGCGTATTCGCTGTGGGTAGGCGAGAAATCATGACCTCTATCCTCCGTAACTCCAAAAGGGATAGAGCAAATGGGCTGTACATTTCCACATCTATTCCTTGACTGACTCTTCCCAAATGGTAGAAATATTAGCTCGATTACTCTAGTCGTTCTTGAGTTACAGAGGTTAGAGGTCATGAATTATCGCCTACTTACAGCGAATAGATCATAGTCACACGCCCCCTTATTCAGCATTTCTTTACTCCACATATCCCTCCACTCGCACAGTTCCTTCGGTTCTTAAGGGAGCCCACCTAGCTTTTGTTCTCTTTCTCTCCCCCTCTCTTTGGCTTGTATCCAGTCGGCCCCATTCAACCAACTGTTTTAAGACGTTTATACCCATCCAGGCGTCGATTTCTTAGCGAGCAGCATTGTATGGAGAAATCCGGCTTCGCCAGAGACATTTTCCTATCGAAAAATGTACAAATTTAGCTTGCTGTCAAACAAAAATATATATATGCTGGCTCGTTACCGCTCGCCAGGAAAATATTGACACCTGGATGGGGGTAAACGTCTTAAAACAGTAGGCTGAATGGGGCCGAATGGATGCAAGCCAAAGAGAGAGGGAAAGAAAGAGAAAACAAAGCGAGGTGGGCTCCCTTAAGTCCCCCTCTTCATACTCCACGCTTCCACATTTCTTGCTGATCAGTCTTTTTTCTACCTAATCTGCCTTCTCATAATTTTGCCTTTTGTTCTACTCCTTCTATCCACATTTAATTTTATCCACTCTACCTTTTATCCACTCTACCTTCTATTCGCCCTTCCTTTATCCACCTTCTCTCTTCCACCTTTCATCCATTCCTTTGTTAAACCATCCACCTCTCTATCCATCCGTTCACCCACACTCATATTTTAACCCACATTTCCTTTTATCCACACTTCCTTTATCCACCTTCTCTCTTCCACCTTTCATCCATTCCTTTGTTCCACCATCCACCTCTCTATCCATCCGTTCACCCACACTCATATTTTAACCCACCTTCCCTCCCTCTCTCTCTCCACACCTTCAGATCAATCCACGCTTCCTGGTTTTTCTTGGCCACCATCTCTCGCTTCCTACACACTTTTCTTTGTTTACACTGACGCACACACACACACACAGGCACACGCACACACACACACACAGGCACGGCACACACACACACACACGCACAGGCAGTCACAACCTACACACACACACATACACTCACACACACACACACACATACTCACACACACACACACACAGCATCTGCTGACCACATTCTTTCCTGCAAAAACAATCTTCTTTAGCACCATTTTCTGTCAGGCTGCGCTACACTTTATATGCGTGTGTGTGTGTGTGTGTGTTTTTTTTTTTTGGTTTTCTATGTGAATGAGGGAGACAAAAGGCATAACTGCCTGCAGCGAGTGCCTCCCCCAGAGTTGAAAGAGTGACAAGGCCAAAATCAAGGGACGTTCGAGCTAAAATACCTGGACACACAGAGTTTGAAGCAATTTAAGTCATAGGAAGAGGGAAAGAATGATTCTGGGAGAGAGTTCTAGAGCTCAGCAGTTGAATAGAAGAAAGTCTGAGAATAGCGTTTCACTCTTGGGTTGGAGAGTTGTACAGAGTAGGGGTGAGATTGTGTTGCAAGACGGGTACTACGTACCCGACGTAGAGGAGGTGGTATACACTGGGAAAGCTCCAAGGAACACTGATTATTGTAGTAGAGATAGAATAGCGAGAGAGATGCAACATTGCGGCGAAGAGAGAGAGATTGCAGAGAGTTGGTGAGTGGTTGGAGTTAATGATATGTGTGAGAGGATCCACCCGACACATGCGAACAATACTCAATACAAGGACGCACTGTGCCCCTGTACTGCGCAGGGGTAAAGGACCCCTTGAGGCAGTTAAGCACACCCAGCTTCTGGAAGGCTGCCTTAGCAAGACTGGTAATATGGTCCTTCCAAGAGAGAGCAGAAGAAAAAGAGATTCCGAGAATATTGAGAGAAGATGAAGGATTGATTTTTGTATTGTTGAAGAGTAAGGGATAGTCCTCGGGGGTTCCAGACGGGTAGTAAGATGGAGAGATTGGGTCTTGGAAGCATTAAATACAACAAGGTTTTCTCTACCCCAATTATAAATAATAGCTAGATCAGAAGATAAGTTTTTTATGGCTTCATTACATTTGTTTTTGAGGGACTGCTGGCTGGGGTGTTCTGGAAAACTAATTGAGTAGTGTAAGGTAGAGTCGTCTGCACATGAATGGATGGGACTGGGTGTACAGTTGAGAAGATCATTTATGAAAATTAGAAGAAAGAGAATAGGAGATAGGACAGAACCCTGAGGAACACCGGAGTTGATAGGATGAGGAAGTGAGCGATGGCCGTCCACAACCGCAGCTATGGAACGACCGGAATGGAAATTAGAGACAAAGGCACAGATGGAGGGATAGAAACCGAAGGAGGGTAGTTTAGAAATTAAAGATTTGTGCCAGACTCTATCGAAGGCCTTCGATATGTCTAGTGCAACAGAAAAAGTCTCACCGAAGTCCCGAAAGTTGGATGACCAAGAGTTAGTAAGATATGCAAGAAGATCACCAGTAGAGCGACCCTTAAGGAAGCCATACTGGTGATCTGAGAGCAGATTATGAGAAGAGAAATGCTTAAGAAATTTGGAAGCAAGAACAGTTTCAAAAACTTTAGAGATACAAGAGATGAGAGAATTGGACGATAGTTGGTGGGTTGAGAGCGGTCAACCTTCTTTGGGACAAGTTGAATGAGAGCAAACTTCCAGCAAGAAGGGAAGACGTTAGAGGAGAGACAGAGACGAAAGAGTTTGCCTAGGTAGGGGGTCAGCACGGAAGCACAGGTTTTGAGTACAACAGGAGGAACACCGTCATGACCATACGCCTTCTTAGTATGAAGCCCAGAGAGGGTAGAAAGTACAGCTTTAGAAGAGATTAGGATATTAGGCATAAGTAGGAGAGAGGGGGGTGGAGAGGGAGGAATAGCACCGGAATCATCCAAGGTGGAGTTTCTAGCAAAAGTTTGAGCGAAGAGTTCAGCTTTGTCAGAGGAAGAAGTGATGGTTGTGACATCAGAGTGGAAAAGGGGAGGGAAAGACGAGGAAGAAAAATTGTTGGAGAGGTTTTTAGCTAGATGCCAGAAAACTTGGGAAGAGCTAGAGTTGGATAGTTCAGTGCATTTATTACTGATGAAAGAGTGCTTGGCAAGTTGAAGAAGGAGACAAAAGGCAAAGCTACCTGTAACAAGTGTCTCCGGCCTTCGACCGGAAAAGTTTTGTACCGAAAAATGTACAAGTTTATCTTTGGGATTTTTCTATTTAAGCTTGATAGCGGCATAGGGAGCACACTAAAACAAATATACATACCGGTAACAATAAAACAAATATACATACCGGTAACAATAAAACAAATATACATACCGGTAACAATAAAACATATACTGTATAATTATATCAATAAGATAACGACACCTTAACATCGACCCTGGGCAATCTGGAGGTTAAGGTTATTTTGGATGCATCTCTCACTATGGTATTAATTATGAATGGTAAGTCGGTGCCAAGTTCTGTCCACCTACAGTATATCGCCCAAACCAGCACATACCATCCTTCTCTCCACCATGTACAGTCGGCCTATTAAGTCATGTCTTCGGCCCCATTCAGCCAACTGTTTTAAGACGTTTATCCTCATCCAGGTGTCTATTTCTGCCTGGCGAGCGATAGCGAGCCAGCATTGTATGGAGAAATCCGGCTTCGCCGGAGACATTTTCTATCGAAAAATGTACAAATTTAGCTTGCTGTAAAAAAAAAAATATATATATGTATATAATTATATGCTGGCTCGCTACCGCTCACCAGGAAAATATTAACACCTGGATGGTGGTAAACATCTTAAACAGTAGGCTGAATGGGGCCGAATGGATACAAGTCAAAGAGAGAGGGAGAGAAAGAGAAAACAAGCGAGGTGGGCCCCCTTCAAGGTTATTTTGGATGCATCTCTCACTATAGTATCAATTATGAATGGTAGTAAGTCGGTGCCAAGTTCTGCCCTATATACCCCCCCCCCCCCCCTCCCCCCACCAGCACATAGCACCCTTCTATCCACCAGGTACAGTCGGTCTAATAAGTCATATCCCAGCTGTCATTACGTTTGGCTTGTGCTGTATTAACCCCTTACGAGCGGGCTAGGTGGTCTATTTGACCGTACCGCCCAGCGTTTTTTTTTTACCTAGGGTTGTTTCCGTGCTCATTGTCATGCCTAAATAAGACCCAGAGCGTAAAACAAATATCTATCCCTGAAAGGGCGCAAACAGAGCTTTCCAATGACACCCAAACCATCCTTGTACGACCACTGGGTCTCTTGCAACGATCGTGCAACACGAGTGCAAAACCCCTAAAATAAGGTAATTTCCTTACATAATTCCCTGTGTAGCGAGTGGAAAGGGGGGAGGAAAGTAGAATACAGTTCAGTACATCCACGGTGGTCGTGGAGAGCGGTCATAAGGTTACTACGCTCGTCCCACCGCTCAGCTCTCTCTCTCAGCAACATTACGTGCTGAAAATGGTGCTCGACAGCTGTCGTTCACCGCCACTTAGTCCAAATTTATTTCACTCGACATATGTTGCGCGCCGCAAGTTAAGGGTTAATGTCTGTCAGCACATAGCACCCTTCTCTCCACCATGTACAGTCGGCCTATTAAGTCATGTACCAGCACATACTAGCACCCTTCTCTCCACCATGTACAGTCGGCCTATTAAGTCATGTACCAGCACATACTAGCACCCTTCTCTCCACCATGTACAGTCGGACCTAATAAGTCATGTACCAGCACATACTAGCACCCTTCTCTCCACCATGTACAGTCGGCCTAATAAGTCATGTACCAGCACATACTAGCACCCTTCTATCCACCATGTACAGTCGGCCTAATAAGTCATGTACCACCACATACTAGCACCCTTCTATCCACCATGTACAGTCGGCCTAATAAGTCATGTACCACCACATACTAGCACCCTTCTATCCACCATGTACAGTCGGCCTAATAAGTCATGTACCAGCACATACTAGCACCCTTCTATCCACCATGTACAGTCGGCCTAATAAGTCATGTACCACCATACTAGCACCCTTCTATCCACCATGTACAGTCGGCCTAATAAGTCATGTACCAGCACATACTAGCACCCTTCTATCCACCATGTACAGTCGGCCTAATAAGTCATGTACCAGCACATACTAGCACCCTTCTATCCACCATGTACAGTCGGCCTAATAAGTCATGTACCAGCACATACTAGCACCCTTCTATCCACCATGTACAGTCGGCCTAATAAGTCATGTACCAGCACATACTAGCACCCTTCTATCCACCATGTACAGTCGGCCTAATAAGTCATGTACCAGCACATACTAGCACTATCCACATGTACAGTCGGCCTAAGTCTGTACCATACTAGCACCCTTCTATCCACCATGTACAGTCGGCCTAATAAGTCATGTACCAGCACATACTAGCACCCTTCTATCCACCATGTACAGTCGGACCTACAATATTCCAATTATATGATTTTGAAACCCTTGGAAATTCATCGTCTTAAGGGGGTCACCGGCTTTTTTACTCTTTCTTTCCTTTTCTCTCTTGCTCTGACTTGTATCCATTCGGCCCCATTCAGCCAACTGTTTTAAGACGTTTATCCCCATCCAGGTGTCTATTTCTTCCAGCATTGTATGGAGAAATCCGGCTTCGCCGGAGACATTATTATATCGAAAAATGTACAAATTTAGCTTGCTGTAAAAAAAATATATATATATATATATATATATATTCTGGGTCGCTACCGCTCGCCAGGAAAATATTGACAGCTGGATGGGGATAAACGTCTTAATACAGTAGGCTGAATGGGGCCGAAACGAGGTGGGCCCCCTTAAGAATACACGGGAAGGACTCTGATAAATCGTAATGGTGTCGGTTTGATCTCCTCTTCCAAGCCTAACTGCGAATCATGGCAGTAACATAACAAAGCCACTCCAACAGCTTCCTCTCTCTCCAACACCCCTTCTCCCCTCTCTACACTCATTAATAACACACATAACAAAGCCACTCCAACAGCTTCCTCTCTCTCCAACACCCCTTCTCCCCTCTCTACACTCACTAATAACACACATAACAAAGCCACTCCAACAGATTCCTCTCTCTCCAACACCCCTTCTCCCCTCTCTACACTCACTAATAGAACACATAACAAAGCCACTCCAACAGATTCCTCTCTCTCCAACACCCCTTCTCCCCTCTCTACACTCACTAATAGCACACATAACAAAGCCACTCCAACAGCTTCCTCTCTCTCCAACACCCCTTCTCCCCTCTCTATACTCACTAATAACACACATAACAAAGCCACT
The DNA here is from genome assembly GCA_032716605.1 of Paralithodes platypus. Taxonomy (NCBI): domain Eukaryota; kingdom Metazoa; phylum Arthropoda; class Malacostraca; order Decapoda; family Lithodidae; genus Paralithodes; species Paralithodes platypus. The sequence goes on from CM064486.1 coordinate 69,156,397, forward strand.
CCAACAGCTTCCTCTCTCTTTCCAGCACCCCTTCTCCCCTCTCTTACACTCACTAATAACACACATAACAAAGCCACTCCAACAGCTTCCTCTCTCTCCAACACCCATTCTACCCTCTCTACACTCACTAATAACACACATAACAAAGCCACTCCAACAGCTTCCTCTCTCTCTCCAACACCCATTCTACCCTCTCTACACTCACTAATAACACACATAACAAAGCCACTACACCAGCTTCCTCTCTCTCTCCAACACCCATTCTACCCTCTACACTCACTAATAACACACATAACAAAGCCACTACACCAGCTTCCTCTCTCTCTCCAACACCCATTCTACCCTCTCTACACTCACTAATAACACACATAACAAAGCCACTCCAACAGTTTCCTCTCTCTCCAACACCCCTTCTCCCCTCTCTACACTCACTAATAGCACACATAACAAAGCCACTCCAACAGCTTCCTCTCTCTCCAACACCCCTTCTCCCCTCTCTACACTCACTAATAACACATAACAAAGCCACTCCAACAGCTTCCTCTCTCTCTCCAACACCCCTTCTCCCCTCTCTACAGTCACTAATAACACACATAACAAAGCCACTCCAACAGTTTCCTCTCTCTCCAACACCCCTTCTCCCCTCTCTACACTCACTAATAACACACATAACAAAGCCACTCCAACAGCTTCCTCTCTCTCCATCACTCCTTCTCCCCTCTCTGAACTCACTAATAACACACATGACAAAGCCACTCCAACAGCTTCCTCTCTCTCCAACACCCCTTCTCCCATCTCAACACTCACTAATAACACAGTACAAAGCCACTCCACAGTTTCCTCTCTCTCCAACACCCCTTCTCCCCTCTCTACACTCACTAATAACACACATAACAAAGCCACTCCAACAGTTTCCTCTCTCTCCAACACCCCTTCTCCCCTCTCTACACTCACTAATAACACACATAACAAAGCCACTCCAACAGTTTCCTCTCTCTCCAACACCCCTTCTCCCCTCTCAACACTCTTCAGAAAAATAGGAAAAGTAAAAACGTAGCTACGAGGTGCCGTTGTAAAGGTTTATCCCTCAATACCTTCACCTGACCTGACCTGAGTAAGAGACCCATTCGAGGAAGCTATGGGATAACCTTTTATATAACGAAAATATCCACTGTTGTTGTGTGTTTTGTGGTTTCTTAATAAACTCTTCTCTCTCACTTTCTCTCTCTATCTATCTATATCTCACTCACTCTATCTATATCTATCTATCTATCTATCTATCTATCTATCTATCTATCTATCTATCTTACTCTGGGATTCAGGTCATATAGGTCTGCACCATAGCACTCTTGGGCTGACCACGATCTCATTCCGAACTACCATAATTTTATCTTTATATATTATGTATCTATATACTAGTATATAATTATTATGTATCTATATACTAGTATATAATTATATACTCTGTTAACTATTGATAATTACATACCGTACTATTAATATTCTACTTACCACAACTAAGCATGTACTAAGGAGTAGCAATAACCATTCATTAAAAAAAAATATATATATATTATACCGGTATATACCGTATATATATATATATATATATATATATATATATATATATATATATATATATATATATATATATATATATATATATATATATATATATATATATATATATATATACCGGTACTGTATACAGTATATATATATATATATATATATATATATATATATATATATATAGAGAGAGAGAGAGAGAGAGAGTACAAAGGAAATCAAGCAACAACAGATCTAGTGACCCTTCTAGGCTGCTTGTGCTCCAAAACACTGAGGATCAAGTGTCCAAACAGTGGTTTAGAGTGGGTAAGGGAACATTGGAAAGGGAACTACTGCCCTGGAACTAATGTCCGTGGCAGGATTAGGAAGTTAGTAGGGGACAGATGGGTTAGTAACTGAGGGGGGGATACAATAAAGTTATTCATTTACAAACGCAGTCAGTCGCGGGTTTGATGCGAGATATTTGTCTAAGCGGAGTTTAAATGAATCAACAGTGCTGCGATCTATAACGTCTTGGGGAAGCCCATTCCACAAGTTGACAACTCGATTGAAGAAGAAATTCTTAGATTCGTGTGAGTTAAAAGATTTACCAATAATTTTGTAACCGTTTCCCTGCGTGTAATTAGATTGGTCATAGTGAAGTACTTACTACAGTTCATATTGTCGATGCCTTTGATGATTTTGAACACTTGAATTAAGTCACCTCTTAATCTGCGCTGGGTTAAAGGAAATAGATTTAATTCTCTAAGACGCTCTTCGTATGGTTTGTTCTTTAGGCTAGGTATCATTTTGGTAACTCTACGTTGAACTCCTTTTAGCTTGTTTATATCTTTTTGGTAATAAGGGCACCAGCATTGAACGCAGTATTCCAGAAGAGGGCGGACTAAGGAATTGTAAAGGGTTAGGATAACTTCTTTGGATTTATGCTCAAATGACCTGCCTATAAAGCCAATTATTTTGTTTGCCTTCTTAACAACTTCTGAACATTGTTGACTCGGTTTTTAGGTTACTCGATATTGTTACTCCCAGATCGGTTTCTCTGTTTACATTCTTAAGCGGAGTGCCATTCATCGAATAGTTTGCTTTCTCATTTAGGTATCCGATATGTGGTGGGGGGGGGGGGGGGGCAGGGGTGAAGGGAAGGAAGGAGGGAAGGGGGGGGAGGGGGGGGGGGTAGGGTGGTAGCGGGGGTTAGGGGGAGGCGGGGAGTTAGGGGGGGTAGGGTGGTAGGGGGGCTCGTTGGTGGTTAACTCCCCCCCCCCCACCCCCCCCCCCCCCACCCACCCTCCTTCCTCCCGCACCCCCCCCCCCCTCCCTACCACCCCCTCCTACTCCTTCCCTCCCGCCCCCCATAAAAAACGTTGCTAACGCAACGTTAGTTTTATAGCCCATTTATGCGCATAAAATTTTTATACATTTATGTGCATTGAAACTCATTTGCCAAATTTGGGCCCAACATGACAATTTATCTAGATTGTGTTGCATATCGTCAACTTGTTCTTTTGAGAGTACTCTATTTGCAATTTTTGTATCGTCAGCAAATTTTGAGATTGTACAGGTGAGACCCTCATCTATGTTGTTGATGTAAATTAGAAAGATAATTGGTCCTAGTACCGATCCCTGGGGTACCCCGCTACTTACATTGGTCCATTTAGATGCCTTACCGTTTATGACTACTCTTTGCTTTCTGTTGCTGAGCCAATTTTCTATCCATTTCAACACACCGTCTTGTATTCCATGCGCTTTTAGTTTTAGCAGTAAACGTTTGTGGGGAACTTTGTCAAAGGCCTTTTGAAAATCAAGGTATATAATATCTACAGCTTTACTCTCATCGTAGAGGTTGAGGATATCGTGGAAGAAGTCCAAGAGGTTTGTTAAACAGGAACGTTTTTTACGAAAGCCGTGTTGAGTATCTTTAAGTAAGTTATTTGCCTCTAAGTGATTTTCGAGTCTGTCTCTTATGACCGTTTCTAGCATTTTACATACAATTGAGGTTAAGCTAATTGGACGATAGTTACTGGGTAGGGATTTGCTGCCTTTTTTGAATATCGGTGTTACGTTGGCTAGCTTCCACTGATCAGGCATAGTCCCAGACTGCAAGGATTCATTGAATAGCAATGTCAGTGGTTTGGAGAGCTCATCCTTAGCTTCCTTTAGAACTCTAGGCGAGATTGTATCAGGTCCAGGCGTTTTATTTACCTGGAGTTTATCTAAACAATTCAATACTTCTCTCTCTGTAACGGTGATATTGCTTAGAACATCTGAATTATCAATCTGAATCGGCGATGGTGTAGGGATATCAGTGAGGTCTTCGGTTGTAAAAACTGATGCAAAGAAGGTATTGAGGGCATTATTCATTTGTACTTCGTCTTTGGTGTATTCTCCATTTTCATTGACTAACTGTCCAACAGTTGAAGCAACTACTTTTTTCTTTCTGATATAACTATAGAATTCTTTCGGGTTTGTTTTACTTTGATTCGCAACATGTAACTCCAGGGTCTTTTTACTTTGCTTAATTAACTTTTTGGCTTTGCGTCGTAGCTCTACAAATTTCACCCGTTCTTCGTCATTTTGTGAGGATTTTAATCTATCATTAGCAAATTTTTTAGCAAGCAGACAGTCTGAAATATCTGTATTCCACCATTTGGGCTTATCATTATGGCCTGGACGCCATATTTTCGATGGTATGCAGTCTTGCACTGCCTTAAGGTAAGTGGTTGTGAAAAACTCCCAAGATGTATTTATGTCGTTATTGTTAGTCAGAAAGCTCCAGTCAGTTTCTTTAAGCTTTGATTTAAGTTTATGAAAATTTGCTTTTTTGAAATTAGGGACTTTCTCAATGCTGCTATTTGATTTGTTACTAGTAAACTTTAAAGTGAAAGTTATCGTACGATGGTCGCTGTTACTGAATTTATCACCAACATTCAAATTCTCTATTAATTCTACTTTTGTTGCGAGTACAAGGTCAAGCACATTATTACCACAGTTCGGAGATTGTACAAATTGAAAAAGTGAACTCTCTTGCAAGTTAGCATAGAGGTTGTGTCCAGAGTGTGAAGTAAGAATATCGCCCCATTTAGTCACGGGTAAGTTGAAATCGCCAAGAATTACGGTATCTTGTATGTTAGTTATTTCTGCAATTTGTTCATAAATTTCACTGTCAGTTTGCACTGATTGAGCTGGGGGTCTGTATAATAAAGCTAGTGTTATTTTAGTTCCTCGTTTATTATTTAATAGTATGTAAGATATGTCTATATTCGCAATTTGAGGTTTTGACATTAAGACGGGATTAAGACTTTCCTTTATAAAAAACAGAACTCCTCCTCCATTTCTATTGATCCGACTTTTCTCAAACATTGTATAACCAGGAAGCGTATATTCGGCTAAAAAGTCTCTGTCTTCCGTATTTAACCAAGATTCTGTAATGCCGATTATATCATAATGTTCTGTAAACACGATTTCCTCTAGATCTGAAAATTTATTGCGTATGCTACGAGCATTTACATAAAACACCTTCAGAGTATTAGAGTTGGATGTTACTGATTGTGCATTGTCTGAATTTTCAGTTCGTATTTGACTTACACTACCCTGTCTGGATACCCCCGGTTGACCCCGTTTTTTGAACGGAAATCCTTGACTGCATCGTTCAGCAGACGACCAAGATGTGCAGCTCCTACTTCATTGAGATGTACACCATCTCCTGAAAACAAAGATTTATCATAGTAAAAATTATCCCACGTGTCGACAAAGCCGATGTCCTCCTCCCTGCAGAGTTTGGCTAGTCGGCGATTTGTACTGGTAGCTATGTTGTAGAATCGGTTTTCTACATCAATCCGGGGAACAATTCCTGAAATTAAGATTCTATTAGATTTTTCCTTGAAGGACCTGATCAGCCGCTGGTACTTGCAAAGTAGTTCCTCTGACCGCGTCCGTTGAACATCGTTAGATCCAACGTGGATGACGTACGTGGTGCTTGCGGGGGCGAGCCTGGAACCCTCTTCCACAAACCGCAACAATGTCGTCCACGCCGCCACCTGGGATACAGAATCGCTTTCTGGTCCTGGGTGCCCTGGCGCAGAACTCGGTTAATTGGCCACGGACCATGGAGTCGCCCACAAGCCGAACTTCTTCCGTTTCCTCTTCCTCGTCAATAGCAAGAATTTTGAAGCGGTTTTGGCATGTTGTCGGGATGACCTTCCTGGTACTGGTACTGGGAGAGAGAGAGAGAGAGAGAGAGAGAGAGAGAATTAATGCTCTAGAATGTACAGTAGTTCCAAATATCAACTGTTAGACCTACAAACAGATATATTGTGTTTCACTAGATATCCTCCACTAATTAATCTAATGTATAATGAACTTTTCCGGGTGGATGATACTCGTCAGCCTTGGTCGGCAACCCCTCTAGGGGAGACAACCTTATATAAATCCGGGTGGATGGGACTCATCAGCCTTGGTCGGCAACCTGTCTAGGGGAGTAAACCTTATACAAATCCGTACTGTTTACCTAAGGGTGAAGCAGGTTAGTGGATGGATAAAAAAAGGAATTCTGGCGTCTGGAGAGGACGTCACACTATCTTCTCTCACTACTAACACCTCTTCGACCTCACCTATCATGCATGTAACCCCCACAAACCCTGACTACCCCACAGACCCCGACCAATGGTTAGATAGTGCCTTCCACTCTCGTGCTAACGCAAAATCATCCAAAATACATAGGCGGCATGGTGACCAACAAACACCAGCGGTAAGCCCAAACAACGCTGGTAAGTACCCCTCCCGAACTTTTCATACCATTCTAGTCAAACCCAAAGATGCAGCATTCTTCTCAAAGGACACAAAGTACCTCGAGTTCTTCAAAAACATTGAACAACATCTCCACATTACTGCCCTGAACGTACGACTAAACAAAGATAAGGGCATACTGGCAGTGGACACTGACACTGAACTTAGCACCTCAGTAATAGAAAATGCTCTACAAACCATCAAAATCGGACAATGGGAAGTTACAGTGTCTTTACCTAGGGATAACCAGCAATTCTCCCATGGTATCATAAGCATTCCCACTTACATAACCGTAGAGGAGATCACCAGCAGTCTACAAGAAACTGACATAGGCCTAGACAGTAATATAGTCAATATCATTAGGTTTAAGGACAAAAATTATACTACCGGGGAGTTGTTCCCCTCAAACAAAGTGCGGATCACTTCTCGATCCCCCCTCCCCAAAACTATCCAAGTTGCCACCTTCCAGCGCACCGTCACCCCCTACACCCCACCGCCCCTCTGCTGCAGGAAGTGCAAAAATGGGGCCACATGACCAAAAGCTGCCGAGCAACATCGATCCCTTGCGCCAAATGCGCTCAACAACATCCAACCAGTGAATGCACGAGCACAGAATACAGATGTCCAAACTGCAATGGAGACCACCCATCCACCTCAAACACCTGCCCAGAATTTTTAAAAGCAAAACAACAAAATAACCCTCAGGGAGCCAGTACTGCAAATCAAAGGCAGGAACAAGGTGCATCAGTGCAAACTGTGCAACCAGAATACCGTCCGCTAGGGGGAAACAAGCCTAGTCCTCAACATCACAAGGCCCACGAATGCACATGGGAGTCCAGGCCCAGCACATCATACTCCCATATCTTACAGAATCAAAACCCCACAGCTATGACATCCCACAATTATCAAAAAAAGTTTCCCACACACCCACAACACAACTCAAACACTAGGCCACAAAACACCACACAAGCACCAAACCCCAAAGACCAAGGCAAACACATCAACATAATTAACACCATAACATCACTGCCAATGGAGGAGCAGCTACACATAATGGCCTCCATCATCAGCAACCTCCAACATGCTGTACAAACAAAAAATAATGACACTGATACAGATGGTGGCCCATCTTCAGTGCACCAACATAAGCATACCGCCACCCTCACAACAACCAGACCCCCCACATACAGTATGCTTTGCCCAGTCCCTCCACCAGGCCCACAAGTTCCACAACCCCCCCTATCACACTCAGCACATACTGCAGCCATAACTATAACAACATCATCACCATCAACACCAACACCACCTGCAACCACAACTAACACGACACCTACAGTACCAGTAGCTACAATAGTCACAGCACCATCAGTACCGGAGACTACAACTACAACAGCCACAACACCACCAGCACCAGTAGCTACAGCTATCACAACACCACCAGTAACGGTAGCTGCAAAGCCAACTAGCACAAGTTGCACAACACCTCTAGTACCGGGAGATACAACTACCGGTACCACAGTACCACCAGTACTGGCAGCGAATACATCAGCCCCTACAGCTTCACCCACCCCACAACCATCACCAGAGTCACCAGAGTGCACGATGACCCAAGTCAACTCAACAGAGCAACAGCCCACGGAACAACAACAACAAATAATAATAACTGATACTGGTACCAGTACTGGGAATACCAGCCAACCCAAGAGCATCCCAACCGAAAAAAGCCCAAATGAAAGTAAAAACACACAAACAAAAACAACCGACAGTAAAAGCCAAAGCCAACGAAACCCCACCATCAAAACGGCACATTTTCAGCACCCAAAAAAAAAGCCAAAACAACACCACCCATAGCCAGACCCAACATCCATCATCACCACCTCAGGATAACCGCTACAGAAACCTCAGAAACACCAACAAAAAACGTTAGTCCAAGGAGGAACTTTTAACATCAAGCATAGGAGACCTACCACAACACAGCAAACATGTCATCGCCTCAATCCTAGGAACCTTCATCAGAACAACAAACAAAATCACAAGCATATAAAATTACTGAATAACCATCCCCACACAGTACACCAACAAAATACACATAGAACAGTACTGTACTGTACCTCCACTGATCATCATCATCTCTGACTTAACGCTCAGCACCTCACCTTGACTTAAATCACCCCGACCGAGCAGTACTGTACTGTACCACCACCGATCATCATCATCAACATCATCAACATCTCTGACCTCCCCCCCCAACTTGACTTAAATCACCCTGACTTTAAAAGATGACTACAAACTATCTCTCTAAACAATAGAAAACCCACCTTTACTATCTCTCCTAACTCCTATTATACTAACACAACTTTTCTTTTCACCCCTCTTAAAACGCCTGTGCAGTAATCTGGAGACACCGCATCCCTCCAAGCAAACTGCACATTTAAACAATAAGAAGAAGAAGCCGCACACCACTGTAGAAAAATAGTGCTAAAAAGATACATAGAAGGCCTCGGAGTCAGACGGAACCTAAGTTGAGTGGTCAATCCTGTAAGTCCTTCAGTAAACTGGCATGGGTTGTCCTTCTCACAGGGGTTACGTCCGCTTGGGGGCGTTTTGTGTATGGCCACCCTCGTAAAGAGGAGTAAGGCGTCTGGCAATAGATAGATAGATAGATAGATAATGAACTCTCTCATGGCAAGTAACCCTCATGAACTGTTCCATTATCTAGTATTAATATCATTGTGTTATGTTTCAGAGAGTCGTGGGGATGGAGGGCAGAACTGCGACCTATGTGGCTCCGCTGCGGCCGCCGTGCGCTGCGACCGTTGTGGCTCCCAGGCCTTCTGTCTCTCCTGTGATGATATGTACCACAGACACCCTAGGCGGAGTACACATGTTAGGAAGGTTAGTAACACACATATATATATACTTACATATATACATACACATACCATACACATACCATACACAGGAAGGGCAGTGGCACACACATACATAAAGTCACACTCACACATACACACACAGAAGGATAGGGCATGCAAATGTGTGTGTGTGTGTGAGAGAGAGAGAGAGAGAGAGAGAGAGAGAGAGAGAGAGAGAGAGAGAGAGAGAGAGAGAGAGGATAACCTTCTTTCTCTTCTGTGATGATATGATATGAAACCAATGAGTGAATGGGAGAGTGTTTGAGTGTGAGAGTGAGTGAGACATTTATACTGTATATCGTTGCTCTGATGAATATTAAGGGAGCCCACCTCGCTTTTTTTCTCTTTCTCTCCCTCTCTTTTTGGCTTGTATCCATTCTGCCCCATTCAGCCTACTGTTTTAAGACGTTTACCCCCATCCAGGTGTCAATATTTTACTGGCGAGCGGTAGCGAGCCAGCATATATATATTTTTGTTTTGACAGTAAGCTAAATTTGTAAATTTTTCGATAGAAAAATGTTTCCGGCGAAGCCGGATTTCTCCATACAATGCTGGCTCGCTATCGCTCACCAGGAAGAAATCCACACCTGGATGGGGATAAACGTCTTAAAACAGTTGGCTGAATGGGGCCGAATGGATACAAGCCAGGGAAAGAGAGAAAAGGAGAGAAAGATAAAAAAAAAGCCTGTGACCTCCCTTAATTTGTTAACTTAAATATATATATATATAGCGTATCAGATATATATATATATATATAGCGTATCAGATATATATATATATATATAGCGTATCAGATATATATATATATATATAGCGTATCAGATATATATATAGCGTATCAGATATATATATATAGCGTATCAGATATATATAGCGTATCAGATATATATATAGCGTATCAGATATATATATAGCGTATCAGATATATATATAGCGTATCAGATATATATATATAGCGTATCAGATATATATATAGCGTATCAGATATATATATAGCGTATCAGATATATATATAGCGTATCAGATATATATATAGCGTATCAGATATATATATAGCGTATCAGATATATATATATAGCGTATCAGATATATATATAGCGTATCAGATATATATATATAGCGTATCAGATATATATATAGCGTATCAGATATATATATAGCGTATCAGATATATATATATAGCGTATCAGATATATATATATAGCGTATCAGATATATATATAGCGTATCAGATATATATATAGCGTATCAGATATATATATAGCGTATCAGATATATATATAGCGTATCAGATATATATATATAGCGTATCAGATATATATATAGCGTATCAGATATAAGTGAGCACATTATTAATTAGTTTACTACTTCCATTTAATTCATCCATATTGATTAGAAATGGTCAATAATGATGTACTCTAGTTTAGGATGCATAATTTGTTCATTGTGAATGTTTAGCAAATAGAACAACATGCATTGAACATTAATATTGAACAATATAATTATTGACGCACGGTCGCGCTAATAAGTCATGTCTCAGCTGTCATTACGTTTGGCTGGCTCGGTGCTGTATTAATGTCTGTCAGATGTTGAATAGGGTGGGTAAGTGTAGGAACATGTTTTGTATATTTCACTCAATACGAAGACAGGAAGCTTAGATATTGCTGATACCAACTATTGATCAAAACATACTTGGTGCCGAGACATGACTTATTAGCGCGACTGTACAGTAGTGTAAATACTCCAGACTTTAATATTACAGTACTAATTCCCTCTATTATTTAAGGGAGCCCACTTCGCTTGTTTTCTCTTTCTCTCCCTCTCTCTTTGGCTTGTATCCATTCGGCCCCATTCAGCCTACTGTTTAAGACTTTTACCCCATCCAGGTGTCAATATTTTCCTGGCGAGCGGTAGCGAGCCAACATATATATAATATTTTTCGTTGACAGCAAGCTAAATTTGTACATTTTTCGATAGAAAAATTTCTCCGGCGAAGCCGGATTTCTCCATACAATGCTGGCTCGCTATCGCTCACCAGGAAGAAATCGACACCTGGATGGGGATAAACGTCCTAAAACAGTTGGCTGAATGGGGCCGAATGGGTACAAGCCAGAGAAAGAGAGAAAAGGAGAGAAAGATAAACAAAACAGTGACCCGCCCTTAACATATGCCTTTTACTCAATAAAATACAAACATAATTTTTCTTAATTATCCCATGTGACAAATTACACTGCGTTATTATGTACGTGTATGTAATTTATTATGTACGTGTATGTAATTTATTATGTACGTGTATGTAATTTATTATGTACGTGTATGTACTTTATTATGTACGTGTATGTAATTTATTATGTACGTGTATGTAATATATTAAGTACGTGTATGTAATTTATTATGTACGTGTATGTAATTTATTATGTACGCGTATGTAATTTATTATGTACGTGTATGTAATTTATTATGTACGTGTATGTAATTTATTATGTACGTGTATGTAATTTATTATGTACGTGTATGTAATTTATTATGTACGTGTATGTAATTTATTATGTACGTGTATGTAATTTATTATGTACGTGTATGTAATTTATTATGTACGTGTATGTAATTTATTATGTACGTGTATGTAATTTATTATGTACGTGTATGTAATTTATTATGTACGTGTATGTAATTTATTATGTACGTGTATGTAATTTATTATGTACGCGTATGTAATTTATTATGTACGTGTATGTAATTTATTATGTACGTGTATGTAATTTATTATGTACGTGTATGTAATTTATTATGTACGTGTATGTAATTTATTATGTACGTGTATGTAATTTATTATGTACGTGTATGTACCTCGTATTATGTACGTGTATGTACCTCGTATTATGTACGTGTATGTAATTTATTATGTACGTGTATGTAATTTATTATGTACGTGTATGTAATTTATTATGTACGTGTATGTAATTTATTATGTACGTGTATGTAATTTATTATGTACGTGTATGTAATTTACTGTAATACATCGATGAAGTGTACTATCCCAATTAAGATCATGCATTTATCGTTCCTATAAACAGCAATGTTATGATAGAAGGAATGGGATTGGAGGATAATCTGCCTCCAGCTATGTTCCTCTCGAATATAATACACACAAGCATATAGATACCAGGCACACATTTACCTACACACACAAGCATATAGATACCAGGTACACATTTACCTACACACACACTTAAGGGCAGACTGGCCGTTTGTTTGGTCTATTAATTCATTTATTCATATATATTTTTAGTTTCCTCCCTAGACCTCCATCAAGCTTAGAAAAACACCCCCTAGACCCCCTTCAAGATAAATTTATACATTTTTCGGTAGAAAAATGTCCTGGCCGAAGGCCGGTTCCTCTTAAAATTGCAGGCTCGCTATCGCTCGCCAGGAAATAATCGACACCTAAATGGCACGAAAGGTCTTAAAATTGACAACAAAATGGAGCGAAAGGTGTTTAAATCGCCAAACTAATGGGCCGAAAGTCTTATAATCTCAAAACTAGTGGGGCTAAGCATTAGGGAGAAGGGGGTCCAGAAAAACGGTCTGCCTGCCCTTAACCCTCTCAGTACCAGTGACGTTCTTGTAGCTGTATTCTGGCTTCTGTTAGACGATTATATTCAGTTTAAAAAGGGCCTCCAGCAATTACCAGGTATCGAAATATCTCACTTTAACCTTTCTATTCCCACAGATCCTTCTTAACCCCTTCAGGCTCATATGACGCAGAGGTTGCCAGATTAGCAATAATACATAGAGTTTTCTCACTCTTATAATTACCTCTCCAAAATTATTTTTCTGCCCACAGCTAACTCAAAGACAACTTCAGAGGTTGAAGTAACTAAACTAAAGGTTTCTAAATACCCCTGATGGTAACAAAGGCTTTAAAGTATCCCCAATAGGCTCAACACAGCTAACTCAAAGACAACTGCAGAGGTTGAAGTAACTAAACTAAAGGTTTCTAAATACCCCTGATGGTAACAAAGGCTTTAAAGTATCCCTAATAGGCTCAAAATCGCGTCATAAGCGTGAAAGGGTTAAACTGCACACAATTGACCACTTGCGAGTTTCGTTCTATAAGGAAGTTGGAGTTGTAGACATCGATATTTAGCAGAATTACCAGCTAAAATACGGTCATAGTACGTTTATAAATACGTAAAGCCCAATTCAACATGCCTTTTATTCATCAGAAACCTACATTATTATTGCATATCTATTTCATATCAATATCTACGGCTCCAACTTCCTTATAGCCTGAAATTCGCAAGTGGTCAATTGTCTAAAGGTTGCTAGAATAAAGTTCAAAGTACGTCGCCGGTACAGTAGGGGTTAAGATAGATATTGTTTGAAGAGAGAAATATGGTGTTGGTTTTCATTTTGTGTTCGTAACGACGAATTTGACCCCTTGCGAGTTTCGGTCTATAAGGAAGTTGGAGCTGTAGACATCGATAGCAAATATAAATACAATAATTATGTATGTTTCCGATGTCTGAAGAGTAGGTTGAATTGGGTTTTATGTATTTATAAATGAACCACGACCGTATTTTAGCTGGTAATTCTGCTAAATATCGTTGTCTACAACTCCAACTTCCTTATAGAACGAAACTCGCAAGTGGTCAATTGTGACGGGATATACAGGCTTTCTATTTTGACAAGTATAAATGAGGTTACAAAGGCACAGGCTGCCTGTAACGAGTGTCTGTAACGAGACTGAGAAGTGCGGTATGGGTGGAACCTCCTCACACATGCGAACAATACTCGATACATGGGTACTCTGTGCCTCTATACAGAACGAGAAGCTGTGTGGGGGTGGAGAACCCACGAAGACGGTTAAGCACACCTAACCTCTGGGAAGCTGCTTTAGCAAGAGCGGTGATATGATTTTTCCAAGAAAGATCGGATGAAAAAGATACACCAAGAATATTGAGAGAAGATGAAGGGTTGATTTGTGTATTGTTGAAGAATAATTTATAGTCTTGTGGAAGATTGTGACGGAGTAGATAGAAGGACAAATTGGGTCTTGGAAGATTGTGACGGAGTAGATAGAAGGACAAATTGGGTCTTGGAAGATTGTGACGGAGTAGATAGAAGGACAAATTGGGTCTTGGAGTCAATATTAACCCTTTGAGTACCAGTGACGTGTGTTATATTGTATTCTAGCTACATTTAGACGATTTTATAAAGCTTGAGAAAGATATATGGTAGCTATCAGGATACATTGAGATACTATGTAGTCTTTTGTTGGGTAAACGTCCTTCTTCAGGTGAATAAAATCGTCTAATAGTCTCTAGAATAGTATAGGTAGCGCCAACGAACTTGACAACAATCTTGATCCCTGGCCTCAAAAGGGTCTAGAGCAAACTGGCTGTAAATATTCATACCTATTACCTGGTGGGCTCTTCCCAAATGATAGAAATGTCGGCTTCTATAGTAATGTGGCATTGTATTCCAGGCTGTGGACACGATGGCAGCCGGTGGAGGAGGTGTACGGCCCCCTCTACCTCCCAAACTGGATGCCCAGGTTTCGATCCCCCCGCCACAACCACCACCCAGGAAGAACAAACGAGCGGGGTTCCTATCCAACTCGGGGTTCAGCAGAAAAGATCAGGTGAGATGGTTTGTCTGTGGTTCTCTACTGATATGTTGGAATGCTGCCAGTTGACTTCATCTATAACTTTCTCTGGTCTGTCTTATGGGAGCCCACCTCGCTTTTTTTCTCTTTCTCTCACTTCCTCTTTGGCTTGTATCCAATCGGCCCCATTCAGCCTACTGTTTTAAGATGTTTAACCCCATCCAGGTGTCAATATATTCCTGGTGAGCGGTAGTGTGCCAGCATATATATATTTTTGTTTTGACAGCAAGCTAAATTTGTACATTTTTCGATAGAAAAATTTCTCCGGCGAAGCCGAATTTCTGCTTAAAATGCTGGCTCGCTATCGCTCGTCAGGAAGAAATCGACACCTTTATGGGGATAAACGTCTTAAAACAGTTGGCTGAATGGGGCCGAATGGATACAAGCCAGGGAAAGAGAGAAAAGAAGAGAAAGATAAACAAAGCCGGTGACCCCCTTAAAGTGCCTGTGATGCATCGTTTAATTCTTCATTCTCTCATTCACGTATGATTAGAAAGTAACTATCTTATAATTAGAAAGTAACTATCTTATAATTAGAAAGTAACTATCTTATAATTAGAAAGTAACTATCTTATAATTAGAAAGTAACTATCTTATAATTAGAAAGTAACTATCTTATAATTAGAAAGTAACTATCTTATAATTAGAAAGTAACTATCTTATAATTTGTTCTAACTTTATATTTAATTATACTGACATTCCTTAAATAAATTCTTAGTATTGAAAAGTGTCGAGTACTTTTAGCTATGTATTAAAATCGGCAACTGAAACTGTAGCGCATAAAATAATCTATTATTTATTAAGTTCACCACAACACCAAACACCTCCAACAAAATTAATGAAAGCATATAAGTGATCCACCAGGATTCGAACCCGGGTTATCAAACACAGATTTTTAGACACCTTAACCATTACACCACCAAGACGGTTTCATAATCAATTAAGGTTGAGTATTAGATATATTCCTTCTTATAGGGAATAGGTCCGCTTGGGGGCCTTCTGTGTATGGCCACCCTCAGTAAAGGGAGTAAGGTGTCCGGTAATATATAGATAGATAGATTATATATATAAATTTATACTGTATAAATAATATATCGACATATAATTTATATACAGTATATATACTGTATATACCGGTATATATATATATATATATATATATATATATATATATATATATATAGATATATATATATATATATATATATATATATATATATATATATATATATATATTTACTGTATATATATATATATTATTTGCACTTAAGATATATATTTATCATATAGCAGCCCTATCATATTGAATAATGTCAATCGATTTTGTTATATAATCAAGCATGACGCCTATGACATCACAAACTATTACTTTGATATACAAATATCTTTTAATGGAGGTTAATAGATGATATTAATACTTTCACTTGTTCTCTTGTGCATGTAATTGATAATCATTCAGGCATGAATCCTGTATTTTGATATTTAATTTTCATGTATTAAAGGGCATAGCTCACGAGGTCAGCAATCCTCATTATCATAAATGTTAGTGTACAATATACCTCCTATGTGCAATAATAGTCGTCAGAGTTTCTTATAAATGTAAATATAAATAAATTAGTGTTTTGGACGGCGGTGGCGAGAGGCATTTCCGAGCCCTTCGTGACGTTTATAAGGGCATTGGGGTACCCATAGAATAACAAACGTTCAAAGAGTTTCAGGAGTCCGGTCACTGGCCACCATCTTGATTCACAGCATCTCTGTTCAGTACTCCATGCTGTGAAAGCAGTTATAAAGATGGACAGATATCTAAAAGAAGGGTATGAGAAATTGTACAGCAGCATAAGTTTACTAATGAAATGTAGAAATAATGGCAAGCTATCGAATAATGCACTGTGAAAGTGAAAATAAAGATGGAACATTTTGACATGTAGGCCTTAAGCTGTTGTAGTAAAACAAGTACCTGTCTACAGTTAGAATAAACACTAGTGTTGCCATATGGATAGAGCTGCCAATATGTATTTATTTATGATTAACGCTACCAAATTATGAATAACTGTATTAATAGATACTTTAGGGTAGACAACATTTTCACTCATGTTATAAATATATCAAATACTGCCTTCACATTACTTCATCATATACGAAATACATCAGGGTAAGTTAAATATAGGCAATATCAAATCAGATTCAATTCCCGTGGTCAAGTTTCTCTCTCACAAACAAAAGACAGATGCGAAAGGGTTTGCCATCAAGCTCCTAAAGCTTGAAATATCTTACACGGCTTTGTTTACTATTTTAGATCAAAATTCAAGGCAAACCAAGACAACTGTGCAGTATCAATCATGCTTTAATATGCTTTAAACAGTGATAACATGGAATGGGATTTTGTATGAGCTATGCCCATTAACTTCCGTTCTTTACTTCTCAGCTCATTCTGCTTCTGTACCCCTATTGTTTGAAGTATATTTCTTAAATATTTCTATTTTTAAAATGTGTTCGTGTGAGTACGCTCTTTTGCAGTGAGAGTAGGCGGATCCCTTTCCTAATGTGGTGCTCGAGTACGTTATTCATCAACTTCTTAGCTTGCTGACAAAACATCAAAACGGAACTATGTTTCAGTTTTACGAGTCTACACAATCCCCAAATGTTCTTTATGGTGGTCTTGATGGTGTAATGGTTAGAGAGTGTAAGTTCTGTATGTGATATCCTGGGTTCGAATCCTTGGAGAATCACATGCTTTCATTAATTTCATTTGGGGTGTTATTGGTGTTAAGAACGATGTTAAAAATAATTACCCTGCTCGAACACCACACACGGAGACTGATCGTGTGGATAAGCCTTTAGCGCCTCTGTGACTTATCGATTATGGTAAGTGGATAAATTTGGCTGGAGAGAAACACAGGAATAAACTTATACTATAGATTTCACTACTATCCTGGGCTACATAAAACCCACATTCCGAAAGATCTTCCACCCAGTATATCCACTTAGCGTCTATATTTCCGTGCGTTATGCCGTGGTGTGTCTACAAATCTAGCTATCTATATGTCTCTCTCTCTCTCTTCTACTCTCCTATCTCGTGTGTTGTGCCTGGTGTGGTTGTTGGTCCCCCTGTATCACCACCAGCCTTACGCCCGATCCGGTACCGTCGCCTCCAGATCCACCAGCATGACCAATCTACAGGTAAATATATAGCCAAAACTCACCTTCACGTTTTACTAGTTGGAGAGTTGGTGAACACTGAGCTCAATCTAGACTCTCCCAAGTGAATTACTCGGGTGCCAAATAATTATCCCTTTACAATTCCAATTAGGTGGGACAGAAATAATTATTCTTAACATCTGTAACCCAAAAAGGGCTATAGCGAATGGGCTGTATATGTCCACACCTATTCCCTGGCAGACCCTTCCCAAATGGTAGAAATATTAGCTCAATTACTCTAGTCGTTTGCGAGTAGTAGTAGTAGTAGTCGTTCCCTAGACTAACTGGTTGAACAGCCCTGAGCTCCTAAGGAAGGCCACTACCGAGACAGGGTTTTCCCACAAAGTTCTCAAGGAGTATGAGTTGTGTTTTTGGCATAAGTGGTTGTGTGGTATGCAGTCTTCCATAATGTGTTTGATAGTGTGTGGTGTTGTGTTACAACCCGGACAGGTGTCCTGGACGGAGTCATCCAGCCTCTTTACTGGATGGTGCCCACATCGCAGCCTAGCCAGGTGGACTCTGTCCTCATGGGAAAGGAGGGTTTCTGAAGGATGGATTTCAGGGGGCCGTGCACGTATCTGAGTGTTGTCTTTGAGTGACTGGATGGATAGGTGGGTGATTTGAGTATGGATATGCTTCTTGAGGCTGGCTTGGGGTGGGCAAGGGGGGAGTGAAGACAGTATATGTGTATGATAATGTGTGTTAGGTGTTGTTTTGATGTTTCTTGGTGTATGTAGATTTTCTGCCATGTAGTGTAGTGGGTGGTGTTGGTTTGTGAAGGCTGCGGCGAGAAATTGTGTGTCTCTCATAATTTTATCAAGGTGATCCTTGATTTTGAGGACTTTGGTTTCCTGGTGTAGGTGGTCTGTAGGTGTGGTAGCTGTGCAGACAGTGATTATTTTGAGGGCTTTGTTCTGTATGGTCTGTAGGGTGTTGTGATGTGTTTCAGAGAGGTTAGAGGCTCAATCAGGGCTAGCATGTTCCATCACTGAACATATATATTGTTTGTATACTGTGGTGGCAGTGTGTTATGTCCAAATGTTGTATGGGCAAGTGACTTGAGAGAATTTAGTCTTGGTGTCAGATTGTTTTATATGCTTGAAATATTTTCATGTTGTTTGAATGGCATTGATGTATCGTATGTTACACCAAGGATTTTGTGTGTGTGTGTGTGTGTGTGTGTGTGTGTGTGTGTGTGTTTTATGGGGATGTTGTTTAAGGTGAGGTGAGGGATATAACTGTTCTACTGTCCAGATTGTGAAAACGGTCGCTGTAGATTTGGCTGGGGCTAGTTTGAGTCTGTTTGCGGTGAACCAGCCATGTAGTGAGTTGAGGTTGGAGGAGTTGTGCGGCTGTGTTTGCGTCTCAATGTGTACATGTGAGTGTTATGTCGTCTGTATAAGAGGCTGTGTGTATATGGGATGTGTGGGGTATGGGTAAGTCGTGCATATACAGGTTGAAAAGTGTTGGTGACAAGATGGATCCCTGAGGGACTCCGTTTGTGAAATTTCTAATGTTCGATGACTGGCCAGCAAATCGTTTGCGAGTTATAGAGGTTAGTTGCCAAGAGTTTTGACCTATATGTCCTTAGAAAAGTAAGAGGGAGGTGTGGTGTGAAGGTAGATGTGCTGGAAAGTGTGAAAAGGAACACCTTGAGATGGCTTGGCCATATGGAACGGATGGGAAGCGAGAGAATGACTAAGAGGGTGTACGAGAGAGAGGTGGTAGGACAGAGAGGGAGAGGTAAACTGAATGAGAGGTGGAAGGATGGAGTGAAGAAGTATATGGATGAAGGCGGTGCTGGTTGGGAGGAGGGGCGTCGACTGACTGGGGACAGAGGTGCATGGGGGCGGTTCGTTCGTGGCCACCCCTTTGGGGATTACGGCGTCAGGCAATAGACAAATAGACTTAGAACCCTTCCATAATTCACTTAAGGGGAGGTCTGGTTTTTCTGGACCCCCTTCTCCCTTATGCTTAGCACCATTACCAGGATGGGTGAGTGTAGGAACATGTTTGTATATCTCACTCGAAACGAATAAATCCAGTTTTAGATATGGCTGATACCAATTATTGATCAAAAAATACTTGGTGCCGAGACATCACTTATTTGGCCGACTGTACGTAATGTTTTGTTGGTTATTGTTACGCTGGTATAGGTAGCGCCAACGAACTTGATAAACACTTTGAGCCCTGACCTCTCTGTAACTTAAAAGTGCCTAGAACAAACTGGCTATAAATATCCACACCTATTTCCTGGTGGACTCTTCCCAAATGATAGAAACGTCAGCCCGATTGCTTTCATTCATTTCGAGTTATAAGAAGTTAAGGGGTCAAGATAATTGTCAAGTTCGCTGGCGCTACCCATAGTTGATTCATCCACCCATCAATCTCAGGTGACCCCACTGTGAATTGCTGCACAGTCGGCCTAATAGGTGATGTCTCAACACCAAGTATAATTTGATCAATCATTGGTATCAGCAATATCTAAACTTGATTTATCCATTTCGAGTGAGGCATACCAACATGTTCCTACACTTACCCACCATATTTAACATCTGACAGACATTAATACAGCCCAGAGGGAGCCAAACGCAATGACAGCTGAGACATGACTTATTAGCACGACCGTACGTGGAATTAACTACTTGCGAGTTTTGGTGTATAAGGAAGTTGGAGCCGTGGCCATTAATATTTAGCAGAATTACGAGCTAAAATACGGTCGTAGTGTCATAAATACATAACACCCAATTCAACATACCCTTTAGCCACCAGAAACCTACATTATTATTGCATTTCTCTTTACTATCGATGTCTACGGCTCCAACTTCCTTATAGCCTGAAACTCGCAAGTGGTCAATATACCTTTGGTTTTCAGAGTAAGGGTGTGAGCCGAGAGGAAGGGAGGAGTTACGGCATATCCATACCACTCCGCAAACCTATGGTGATTGACTTATGGGGGTCACATGCTTTTGTTCTCTCTCTGGGTTGTATCCATTTGGCCCCATTCAGCCTATTGTTATAAGACATTTATCCCCATCCAGGTGTCTATTTTTTTAGAGCCAGCATTTTATGAAAAATTTAAAAATTTAGCCAGCTGTCTTAACTCATTATATCAAATGAGGTGGCTTGCTATTGCTTGCCAGGTATAAATGGACACCTGGATGGGGATAAACGTCTTATCCTTAGCCTGACCCTCACCCAGCACGACCTATAATGGCACACACTTCCTAAACTGACTTGTAAATTAGTTAATTATGAGAACACTGAAGACCTCCTGCTATTGATATTGTGCATGCACTAATAATTATGTGCTATGACAAAGCTACATACAGTTAAATTCAGGTCGTTAACCCATACAGTTCCAGGGATTCTATTCTGGCAAACTACTAGACGATTTTATTCAGCTTAGGAAGAACGTCTAGCAATAAAAAGGCTTCAAACTATCTCGATCTACTCTTTTAAGTACCACAGATCCTTCCTAAGCTGCATAATGTCGTCTAAAGCTAGCTAGAATAATATATGAGACCCGTAACTGGTACTCAAAGGGTTAATTCACATGTAGGCCTTGTATAATTACATAATGTAATTGTGTTTTATAGCATCTTAGAATATTCATACATTTACAATGCAGTTCTCAATCTCCTATTAAGGGGAGATATCCACTTGAGGGATTTTTTTCTTGACCCCTTTCTCCCTCATGTCTAGCTCCATTGCTTTTGAGATTTTAAGACGTTTGCCCCATTAGTTTGGTGATTTTTAAGAGTTTCCGCCCCATTCTGTCAATTTTAAGACCTTTCGTGCCATTTAGGTGTCGATTTTATCCTGGCGAGCGATAGCGAGCCTGTAATTTAAGAGTAATCGGCCTTCGGCCGGGACATTTTTCTACCGAAAAATGTACAAATTTATCTTGAAAGGGGGTCAAGAGGGTGAAATTTTAAGATTCCTGGAGGAGTAGGAAACAAACTAGAAACCTCCCCTTAAGAAAAGAAATTACTATCTATATTTGCTAGGACAGTAGAGCGAAGCACCGGATTTATATGTGCATTGTAATATAAAATTATTGATTTTAGTGTTTGACCTCGCCAATCAAACTTTGTATATTACCAAATTTAATAATATAATTGTCAGTTTATAGATTGACCAGTGTGCAAACGTATTTTCACTTAAAATAACATATCAAATATATTTACAATAGATAGAAGTTGTATCCGTATTACATGCATGGTTATCATTATGTCCGATACACAAAACTACAACGTTTTATAATACCATTAGCTCTTTTACAATTACTAGTTATGCCATGATTCTGATCACTGCAAGGGACGTACTGCCATCCATATATATATAACTACCTATGAACACTGACCAATATCACTGCAAGGGACGTACTGCCATCCAGATATATAACTACCTATGAACACTAACCAATATTTCATAGTATGCATCCAAATTTTGATGAATTGGGAAACGAAAACCTCTCAAATGTTCAACTCTGAGAGGCCTGTTCCAATAATTTTAAATTTGTGTTATTTTTGTTCAATATCCCCAAAATGTTAAACCTACAATCCATTTATACACAATTGGATCTAATGAGTGTTAATTTTGCATTCCCAATAATATCGTAAAATATTATCAATATGATTCATATATTTCCTCCTCTGAACAGTCAGTTAACATTGAGTTAGTTGATTGAGAGTAGAAAATATATGAATATGGACATTTTCTTTGTATATTATATCAACCTCAAATATCATAAGGCATTGTAAGTTAAGGGGGGGGTCACCTGTTTTGGTTCTGTCCTTTTCTATCTTTCTCTGGCTTGTATCCATTTGGCCCCATTCAGCCCTATCCTACGTTTATCCCTATCCAGGTGTCAATTTTTTACTGGTGAGCGGTAGCGAGCCAGCATATTTTTTATTTTAGTTTGACAGCAGGCTAAATTTGTACATTTTTCGATAGAAAAATGTCTCCGGCGAAGCCGGATTTCTTCATATAATGCTGGCTCGCTATCGCTCGCCAGGAAGAAATCGACACCTAGATGGGGATAAACGTCTTAAAATAGTTGGCTGAATGGGGCCGAATGGATACAAGCCAGAGAAAGAGAGAAAAGGACAGAAATAACAAAAAGCAGGTCACCCCCCTTAATGTATTCTGTATTATTTATTGCATACTTTATTGTGCAGTGTATTTATTTATGGTCATATTTAGCCCCATTATGTGTGCTTTCCTCTCACTAAAACATACGCTTTCCATAATGCATTTTTTTTTTTTTTTTTTTTTTTTATGTGATTGAGGGAGGCAAAAGGCAGAACTGCCTATAGCGAGTCCCTCCCCCATAGTTGAAAGAGTGACAGGGCCAAAA
Organism: Paralithodes platypus; assembly: GCA_032716605.1. NCBI lineage: Eukaryota > Metazoa > Arthropoda > Malacostraca > Decapoda > Lithodidae > Paralithodes > Paralithodes platypus. Next base: position 69,179,894 of record CM064486.1, read on the forward strand.
TCAAGGGACGTTCGAGCCAAAATGCCTGGACACACGGAGTTTGAAGCATTTTAAGTCATAGGAAGAGGGAAAGACTGATTCTGGGATAGTTCCAGAGCTCAGCTGTTGAGTCGAAGAAAGTTTGAGAGCAACGTTTCACTCTCGGGTTGGAGAGTTGCACAGAGTAGGGGTGGGATTGAGTTGCAAGACGGGTACCACGTGCCCTACGTAAAGGAGGTGGTATGCACTGGGAAAGCTCTGAGGAACACTGATTATTATAGTAGCGATAGAATAGTGAGTTGGGTCTGAGTACATGATTAGATTGATATCCAAAATTCGAAACGTCTGGTGATCTGGTGTTAAATAATGCCGTGGTTAACCCGCCGAGTGCGAAGGTGTTATAGTAACCCCTGGTATTGTTTGTTTCAGAGTGACGGTACCAGCCACAGCCACCACAGCACGGGTCGGACCATTATGGGTAGCCTGAAGAGGATCATGGGAGCCCGGCCACTACCACCCACACCACTGGACCACCACAATAAGGGTAACATACACACTCGTTAGCATATATGTGGACTCCCCCCTTCTCCCTCATGTTCAGCCCCATCAGTTTCAAGATTTTAAGGCGTTTGTCCCATTACTTTGGCAATCCTAAGACCTTTGGCCCCATTTCCTTGTCCATATTATGACCGTTCGTGCCTTTTAGGTGTCGATTTTTTTCCACACAAGTGATAGCGAGCCTGTAATTTAGGAGGAATCGACGGGAAATGTTTCTACAAAACAATGTACAAATTTATCTTGAAGTCTAGGAGGTATTTTTTAAGCTTGATGGAAGTCTAGTGAGGAAACTAAAACATAAATAAATATACAAATTAATAGTAACCCCGACCCATTCCTAAAATGACTAAAATCCTCTAATGGTAGGCGATATCAAGAGGATCATGGGAGCCCGGCCACTACCACCCACACCACTGGAGCACCACAATAATAAGGGTAACGCATACACACACTCGGTAGCGTATATATGGACTCCCCCTTCTCCCTCATGTTTAGCCCAATCATTTTCGTGATTTTAAGGCATTCGTCCCATTACTTTGGCGATCTTAAGACCCTTGGCCCCATTTCCACCACCACCAGACCACACCAATAAGGGTAACACACACACACACACATTATATACCGTTAACACCTTCAGCACCATGACGCTGTTTTATCTTTGTTTCTCACCTCTACCTTTACCTTTGACACTCATTAGCATTAAGGGGAGGTTTTTAGTTTGTTCCTTGGACCTCCATCAAGCTTAAAATTTAACCCCCTAGACCCCCTTTCAAGATGAATTTGTACAGTCGAGGTTAATAAGTGTTGTCAGATATTTCACAAAGTTTCGGACACTGACTAATACTCTGAGGGATAAGCACTTTTCCCAGTAACTATAAAGATACCAAAAACACTTGTTGAGCGAAAACCACTGGAATCTATGACAACACTTAATACCCCCGATTTTACATTAGCCAAACATAGTCTGAATATAATTTGTTTCCCTTGTCCAGACGAGTCATTTGTTTCCCTTGTCCAGTTCAGTCATTTGTTTCCCTTGTCCAGTTCAGTCATTTGTTTCCCTTGTCCAGTTCAGTCATTTGTTTCCCTTGTCCAGACGAGTCATTTGAGACTAGTTTGATATCTCTATCACGTATACAGTTTGGGGCAAAAATCAGTGTCTAATGGAAATGAATTGAAAAGGGGCTGCCACAGACACCAGCATGAAGATACAGATTCCCTCCACCTTTTAAAATGTTTCAATTGTGTCCTAGTATCAGTGTACTAAGTATAATGCTTCAGTCAGGCCACCTGTCTATCACCTACCACACCCTTCCCACTCTGAACCTGTTTTGGTGACTAAATGGCATTACGATAGGGCAGACTGGGATGGTCTTCAAGGTTTCTTTATTGATATTCCCTGGACCTCTTTCTGGTAAATTTCTATAATTGCACCTATACGAGCTAAAAAATATATTATTGTATTTAACAGGAAGGTACAACGAGGTAAGTGATGTGGTATAGGTGGCAATATGCGGAAATGGATTATAAGGGCATTCCGCCCCCCTCTGACAAAAGTCTATCAATCTAGATGTGACACGGATTTACAATGTTTCAGAGAGACATTAGCCTAACCTAACAACCTTACCTAACCTAACCTAGTATTATGGGTGGGGGCTGCCGCCCCCACACCCCCGCTGGTTGGGTAAAACAGTAGAAATCCAGTTGGGGTGGAGTGAATAACCGTAGATTTTCGTAAGGGGGTAAGAGGGGGAAGAATGCCCTTATAATCCATTTCCGCATATTGCCACCTATACCGCATCACTTACCTCGTTGTACCTTCCTGTTAAATACAAAAATAATTTGTTTAGCTCGTATAGGTGCAATTATAGAATAATACCCTCTTTCTTTTCTAATGATGCACACACCACCTTGAGCCACATACAAGATTTTGTAAAAATTGGAATGGAAACTTTTATTCCTCATCAAAAGTACAGTAAAAGATCTAATTCACCTAAATGGTTTGACCATAATTGTGCTACAGTAACTGAACAAAAAGCAATAGCCTACAATGCATACACAAGATCAAAAACACATGAAGCCTTTAATTACTTTAGAAACATCAGAAATCATGCCAAAACTGTATTAAACCTAACTAAATCAAACTTTCTCCACAAGCAGGCAAATACACTTCTAAATAATCCAAATGATAACAAAATATTTTGGTCTACTCTTAACTCATTCAAATCCAACTTCACTACTGCTTCATCCATTCCACCATTAAAATCTCCGACTGGCAATCTTGTAAGTGACCCACGAGGTAAAGCTAACCTTCTTGCGGATATTTTCTCCACCAACTCAACCTTAGATGAAATAAATCAAGATGTCCCTGTACTTAATTTTAATTCGCCTGAAATTCCCTCACTTAAGATCCACACCAGACATGTCAAAACTATTTTGCAGAATCTCTCAGTAGATAAGGCTCCTGGTCCAGATGAAATTCCTCCAATAGTACTTAAGAATTGCTCCTTGGTGCTCGCTCCTGTATTGGCGAGTTGGAACCATAAACATTGATATTAAACAGAAATACATTAATAATGTAGGTTTCTAATGGATAAAACGTATGTTGAATTGGGTTTTATGTATTTATATAAGCACTACAACCGCAATTTAGGTGACAATTCTGTTAATTATCGATGTCTGCAACTCCAACTTCCTTATAGACCGAAACTCGCAAATGGCCAATTATACTTGAATAAACTAATGAAAGCATATGGTCCTCCCGGGATTCGAAATCGGGACATAACACACTCAGAACATAAGCACCTAAACCATTACACCACCAACACAGTTAAAGGTTGGTACACGATCACGATTAAGGGGATATGGGCCGGTTTTCTGGGCCACTTTCTCCCTCATGTTTAGCCCCATTAGTTTTCAGATGTTAAGATGTTTGCCCCATTAGTTAATCTATTTTAAGACTTTTCGCCCCATTTCTTCGTCAATATTTAGACCTTTCGTGCTATTTAGCTGTCGATTTTTTCCCTGGCGAACGATAGTGAGCCTGTACTGTTGGAAGAACCGGCCTTCGGCCGGGACATTTTTCTATCGAAAAATGTACAAATTAATCTAGAAGGGGGATCTAATGGATGTTTTTTTTTTTTTTTTTATTTGATGGAGGTCTAGGGAGGAAACTAGAAAAATAATGAATACATGCAAAAATCGGTCAAAAAGTGAACCATCCCGCCTTAAAAGTGAACCATCCCCCCTTAAAAGTGAACCATCCCCCCTTAATATCCATGTTTCAGGTGTGTCGAATGATGATGGTGGGGGGTCGAGTCAGGTGATGCTGGGTCGAACCATAGCAAGTCCTAGTCTGCCAAACCTTAACGACCATATGTGAGTATACTGTGTGTAATGATAATAATAATAATAATAATAATAATCTATCTATCTATCTATTGCCCGACGCCGTGATCCCCGAAGGGGTGGCCACGAACTAACCGCCCCCATGCACCTCTGTCCCCAGTCAGTCGACGCCCCTCCCCCCAACCAGCACCGCCTTCGTTCATATACTTCCTCACTCCATCCTTCCACCTCTCATTCGGTCTACCTCTCCCTCTCTGTCCCTCCACCTCGCTCTCGTACACCCTCTTAGTAATTCTCTCGCTTTCCATACGTTCCATATGGCCGAGCCATCTCAAGTTGTTCCTTTTCACACTTTCCAGCACATCTATCTCCACACCACACCTCCTTCTTCCTCCTCATTAGTCTGTCTATCCCTCCATGTAACTCTGCACGCACTTCTTAAGTAATTCATATACTAATACTAATACTAATAATCGGTTTATTTCAAGCCAGCATCCAATGGTGCTGAAAATACACAGACTTAACCTAGATCTTATCCTAAGGGATCAACAGACTGATCCTGGCTGCTAACAAAAGCGCCTACATACCCCCGAGGGAGTAGGACGTGGACTTTGTGGGTCTCCCGAGGCGTTCCGTCCAGACCTTGCCTTCACGGCCAGGGAAAGTTTTTGAGAGAACTTCCCCTGCCGGCGCGTGGGAGTGAACCCCCGACACCAGAGCTAGCACTCCCAATACAGTGTACTAAGCGCGCTCGGCCACCGTGACCGTGTGTGTGTGTAATAATAATAATAATAATTGTCGGTTTATTGTTCATTGCAGCCTTGAGGCTGAAAATCTACAGATATTTTCTTAAACCTAGGTACAGTACAGTACTTGTTCTACCTTAACTATGAGGTCACATGTGACCTTTGACGATCGTGAGGTGCCTTGCTTCTCACCAAATACATACGCAGATGCACTTTGTATTGGTGAGAAGTATGTGTTGGCTAACACAGGCTAATATCAGATTGGTTAGGGAGGAACCACGATACAATTCTCTCCGTCGCTAAGGTCGGAAAAATAACTTTAGGATTCTGATGGAGACTCGAACCCTCGCCTCGACCCTCGCGGTCAGCGCAAGACAAAGCGCCTTCCACGGGACCACAGCGACCCGTGTGTGTGTGTATGTGTGTGTGTGTGTTGTAGTAGGACTACATATCAGTGTGGGTTGTCATTCCTTTAATGATAATATAATGAACAGCGAAATACACAATACATTAAGGGAGCCCACCTCGGTTTTTCCTCTCTCTCTGAGTTCTATCCATTCAGCCTACTGTTTTAAGACGTTTATCCCCATCCAGGTGTCGATATTTTCCTAGCGAGCGGTAGCGAGCCAGCATACTTAAAATGCTTCTGACAGCAGATTAAATTTGTACATTTTTCGATAGAAAAAAAAAAGTCTCCGGCGAAGCCGGATTTCTCCATATAATGCTGGCTCGCTATCGCTTGCCAGGAAGATCCCGACACCTGGATTGGGATAAACGTTTTAAAACAGTAGGCTGAATGGAGTCGAATGGATACAAGCCAGAGAAAGAGAGAAATATAAAAGGAGAGAAAAAGGCAGGTGACCCCCTTAATAAGACTTCCTGATCTACTTTACCCCATCAGGATACGAGGACGGATTTAATATATATTGTCTGGCTATTATTAGATGATTTTATTAAGAAAAGGAAGGGGATATGTAAAGCAGTGGGTTAATTTAGATGGTCTTTACCGTTTTAATCCCCACAGGTCTTTCCTATTCTGTATATAATCGTCTATTGATAGCCAATATAAACTGTCAAAGCGTGTCATATTCCTCATGCGGTTGAAAAGGTACATGGATTATTACAGGAAAGTACTTGAATTATAAGGAGTAGATGCCTAGTTGCTGAAGGCAGTGAAGAGCATGTATGAGGGTGCAAAGGCGGCAGTACGTGTGGAGAATGAGCAGAGCTAGTTCTTTGATCTGAATGTTGGGTTGAAACAGGGGTGTGTGATGTCCCTGTGGTTGTTTACTGTATATATGGATGGAGTCATGAAAGAAATACAAGGAAGAGCAGTGGATGTGGGTGTATCGCTGATAAGGGAGGGAAACGAGTGGAAGCTACCTGTACTGCTGTTTGCTGATGATACAGTTCTGATGAGCGATAATGAATGGGAGTTGCAGGGTCTGGTAAATATGTTTGGAACAGTGTGCGAAAAACGGAATCTGAAGGTAAATGCGGGGAAGAGCAAGGTTATAGTCTTCGAAAGGGGTGAAGCCACAGAGTGCGAGGTGAAATTGAACGGTCAGGCTATGGAGATTGTCAGCTCATTTAAGTATCTGGGCAGTGTGTTGAGTAAAGATGGGACTATGGATGAAGAAGTGCGGGAGAGGGTGCAACAGGGGAAGAGGGTTGTAGGAATGTTGAAAGCAGTAACAAGAAATAGGGTGGTCAGTATGGAAGTGAAGAAGTCCTTGCATGACAGTGTGGTAATCCCGACACTAACTTACGGAAGCGAAGCTTGGACGTTCGGGAAGAGACTCAGACCAAGAGTGAGAGGGGTGGAAATGAGTACTTAAGAAGTGCGTGCAGAGTTACGTGGAGGGATAGACAGACAAATGAGGAAGTAAGGAGGAGTTGTGGTGTGGAGGTAGATGTGCTGGAAAGTGTGAAAAGGAACACCTTGAGATGGTTCAGCCAAATGGAACGTATGGGAAGCGAGAGAATGACTAAGAGGGTGTACGAGAGCGAGGTGGAAGGACAGAGAGGGAGAGGTAAACCGAAGGAGAGGTGGAAGGATGGCGTGAGGAAGTATATGGATGAAGGCGGTGCTGGTTGGGAGGAGGGTCGTCGACTGACTGGGGACAGAGGTGCATGGGGGCGGTTCGTTCGTGGCCACCCCTTCGGGGATCACGGCGTCCGGCAATAGATAGATAGATGTTTATAAATTATATCAGAGTAAAGCATAGTTTGTGATTAATATTTAATTTCTTTAGAAGAAATATCTTTTTAAACAATGTGTCAAATGTTTCCCAGCGAGGAGGAGATCCGGACGGGGCTGCCTCAGTCTGTGTTGGATATGAACCACCATAACCTGCCGCTGAGTAACACCTCCGCTTCCACGCCCGTTACCCCAGCCTCAGCCCACGCCCAGTACCCGCCCCTGCAGCCCAAGAGTATGCCCAAGCCCGCTCACCAGCCACCAGCCGCCCATACACACTCCCTCGGTAGAAAGTTCTCCCTACAACAACTCCCACAGACCTTTGACGATAAGAGAGTGAGTACCTGTATTTCCGTTTTCTTCCCCTACGCTATATATATATATATTCTTTTAACCTAATTGTACACTATCCAGTCCTAGATATGAATGCTGCTGTTCTTGTTGGTTTTTTATGTGTTATGGAAGTCAGTGTTTTGTAATATATGTTCCTTTCTTCCCCTACGCTACCCTGGCCTAGATATGAATGTTGCCGTGGTTTGTTGGTTTAGGTGTTATGGAGGACTGTGCTTTGTAATAGGATGTAATAGGGCTTCTTCTAGATGAATGTGTGTAGTTAATCACATGTGTTATTAGATGTATGTGTTGTTACTGCAGTAGTCTAGTGTTGTTGAAGGATGTGTTTTGTGAATGAATATGCTTGGTCTTGATCCTAAGGTGTGTCATATCTTAGGATCTTACACTACTTCTCAGATTTAACTTATCGCTGCTGAACTCTTTGTGTTTAATATACAGTATTTATATATCTTAGGTCCAATGTATGTTTTAGAAGTGTTGTATATATGCTGTATATTGGCTTTTGTGAGAACGTTTTCTGTATTGCATGTGTGGGTCACTATGATGTTCTAGTGCTTCTGATATAGTGTTGTATGTGTGCGAGAATATTTATTGTTGGCATGCAAAGTTATTGGAATACGATCGAGATGCATTCTTACTAAAAACTGAAAGGTATTTAAAAATTCTTACTAAAAACTGAAAGGTATTTAAACATTCTTTTTAATCGTATCATCCTTAGGTATATCACACACCATACGGTTCATTATATACATAAAAATGTCTTCTGTATAAATATCATCAACATTTTACAATCATCCAATATATTACTGATTCTCGCATATTGTGTTTGGGAAGGATATTTTTCCAGATTTTGTGTTTCTTTCAGCTACGGAAAGACGTTTCGACGTCATGGATGTAAACTGAAAAAATTAGTTATTCCATGATATATACTGTATATATACGCATCCCTGGGCTAGAAACACAACACACTACCCTTGTATGTCGTTGGTATCACCAGGAGCCCCTGGAAGTTCAGCAACCATTATGTTTTACATTGTTCTTAAGCCGGTATCACACGAGAGCTTTTATAGTCAACATTCGATGATCAACATTTTTCTGGCAACATTTCTGGAATATTTTACATCGGTATCCGAAACTAGACTGATGATAGATGAATTTAGGTGACAGAACTATTATAAATGTTAACCTTATAAGCTGCCAGACCAGTGTTGAGGATAAATGTTGAGGGAAAAAGCGCTCGTGTGATACCGGCGTTAGCACCAATAACACCCCAAATTAAATTAATGAAAGACTCGAACCCAGGATATCACATACGGAACTTACACGCTCTAACCATTACACCATCAAGACTGCTAGATGGTTAACCTCTCCACCATCATTACGTAATTATCCTCACATTTCTTATGTTCTGGGTGTGGTGTCCCGAGTTGGAATCCCGGGAGGACCATGTGCTTTCATTAGTTTATTCGAGTACATTGGGGTTTGTAATTGATGATTAATGTTAAGAACGGGGTGGTACTTATTCTGGTTACCATTAGACGATTATCTTTAGTTTGTAATCTACATATACGATTCTCTTTAGTTTGTAATCTACATAGACGATTCTCTTTAGTTTGTAATCTACATATACGATTCTCTTTAGTTTGTAATCTACATAGACGATTCTCTTTAGTTTGTAATCTACATAGACGATTCTCTTTAGTTTGTAATCTACATATACGATTCTCTTTAGTTTGTAATCTACATAGACGATTCTCTTTAGTTTGTAATCTACATATACGATTCTCTTTAGTTTGTAATCTACATATACGATTCTCTTTAGTTTGTAATCTACATATACGATTCGAGTGGGTAAATACGATTTCAATAAACCCTCTTAGTCACACAGGTCCTTCGTAAACTGCATACAAACATCTAATGTTAGCCAGAATCAACGGTACTACTGCTACAACGCATCATGATCCTCAACGGGTTAACATTCATTATCCTACCGAAATGAGTACCTTGTGATATCAAATAAGAATCAGAATTGGTCCATTTCATCGTTGACATTTAAAGCAGGTATCACACGAGCACTCTTTCCCTCAACACTGGTTTGGCAGCTTAGGAGGTCCACATTTTAAGTATTTTGGTTACCTTAATTCATCTACCATCAGTTTAGTTTCCGATACCAGTGCAAAATATTCCAGAAATGTTGCCATACAAATTTTGATTATCGAATGTTGACTAAAAAAGCTCTCGTGTGAAACCGGCTTAAGTTATGGTGCATTTTCAACTTGGGGAGATTGTAGACACCAATCAAGCAGGGCAATACCCAGGGGAGGCCTCATAGGAAGGTGGAAAGGAGTTGCTGGAACCCCTGTTTCATTTGTCTGGCCTCCCTCACTGTTTCTGTTTGTGTCTCACCTATACAGAGAGTAATCTAGCTAGCTCTCACAAACACCTCCTCCTTTTATTGATTTCACTACACAAATCAAGCACACTACACTTCTTTCCAATACACAGACAAAAAAGAAAAAGAAAAAAAAGCTCTGTCACTCGTTCAACCTTGGATGAGACACTTGTTGCAGGTAACTTTGACCTTTGTCTCCTTCATACACATAGACAAAACAAATGACACTTACAGTATATCCTCAGTCATTTATACTGCATGACTGTGATGGTCCTCAGTATTGGAGACAGCAGTAGAACATCCGTGAGCAAACTAAGATTTTTGTGAGATAGTTTGAGAGAAAGTCAATTTTTGTGAGATAGTTTGAGAGAAAGTGAATGGGTGTATGCTTCCATGCCCGAAAGGATTACCTCAGTACTGCGCTCGGTAATCTCTGAGTGTCCCCGGCAAAGGAAGCAAAAACCATTCCAAAGGGAAATCAAAGAAGTACTGCCTCCCAGTCGGCAGCGCCAAAATGCGACAAGCGCCGCCGAGTGGAGGGGATCAGAAGGCCGTACTGGAGAGACAGGACAGGTAACAGAGATAAGGTTATGATCGGAGGAGCCCAACGATGAGAGAAGATTTACAGTGTAAGCTGAAGGATTAGAGTTTAGAAAGAAGTCCAGAAAGTTGGGCTGATCTCAAAGGTGGTCTGGGATACGGGTGGGTTGCTGAACTAACTGCTCTAGGTCATTTAGCATAAAACAGATGTAAGCTTGTCACCAAAATGGTCAGTGGAATGAGAGGAGAGCTATTGGTGGTGGTGAACTTTGAAATATCCTAAGATGGAGATTTCAGAGAAGGAAGAGATGGATAAAATGTGTTCTACTTTATAAGTAAGATAGCTATAGAATTTTGAATAGTTGAGAATTCTGAAGAGTCAAAGTTGGGAACACGTGAGCAAGAAAGAATATCCACCTTTGGCTTTAAATTGAGGATAGAGATGGTAGGAGGATACAGTGAAGGGTTAGCTGTCTATTGCCTTATACAACTGGGTTTTGGTGAGGAAAAGTAAGTCAGGTTTGGTAGAGGAGAGATGGTGTTCCACAGAGAGAAAGTTAGAGGAAAGGCCGCGAATTTTACAGAAATTGATAGATAGAGTAGCAGGAAGGGGTCCAGGACACTTTGAGGAGTCGAATCCAGGAGTCGATCCGTTGGGGGTATTATTGCCTTCTCCCCTCCCTGGGGTCTCCGAGGCTTGGCGATATATCGAAATAATTGATGTGCAAATTGTGCAAGGTAGTGTAGTTGTTGTTGTTGTTGTTGTTGTCGTTCCCTCGGCTGCCTGGCCGAACAGCACCGAGTCTCTAAGGAAGGCCTTGGGCTTCATTTATTAATAGGAAGATAGAGTGTTTTGGAGGGTAGACTGGGGTTGCCATCAATATTGATGAGGCACATAAAGGATCAGCTAGCCCACAATATTGATGAGGCATAGAAAGGATCAGCTAGGGAGGCCAGGTGGTGAAACAGGAGTACCAGCTGTCCTTATCATCCACCTGTAGCACTCCACGGTAGTACCACCCTGTTCAGTTGGTGCCCACAGTCTCTTTCTCTACCTCCATTGCCAATGGCAATTTACTATTAAAATATTTTCTTGCATAAATCACATTTACAATTAATCAAACTATATAATAATGTAGTGAAAACAAATATATCCATTTTTCTGCCGCCAAGTTGACATTATTGCTGCATCACAATTGATATGAGTCATACGAATATTTAATCAAATCCTTTCTGCTATTAAGAGCCTTTGATAATTTATGATATATAGATTAAGTCAATTTGTTGTAAATTACTAAGCATCTATCTATCTATCTATTGCCTTACTCCCCTTACGAGGGTGGCCATACACAGAATGCCCCCAAGCGGACCTATTCCCTGTGAGAGGGACAACCCGAGCCAGTTTTGTGAAGGACTTACAGGATTGACCACTCAATTTACTAAGCATGTATCTTGTAATTTACTAACTAGAGAGATACTGTATACACATCCAAGCTTCGCAACAACAACTTAATTCTACTGTCCCTCTTTGCTAAAATTGTAAATGCCATAAACATGGTGGAAGGACAGAGAGGGAGAAGTAAGCCGAAAGATAGGTGGAAGGATGGAGTGAGGAAGTATATGGATGAAGGCGGTCCTGGTTGGGAGGAGGGGCGTCGACTGACTGGGGACAGAAGTGCATAAAGCGGTTCATTTCGTGGCCACCCCTCAGGGGATCACGGCGTCAGGCAATAGATAGATAGATAGATGAACAGTAATACGCTCCTGCCAATAACACCGCTCAAAAATGAAAGCATTACACAAGCATTACACAAGTTCCCGATGCTCTCAGCGATATAAATAACGTGTGTATTTTAGGGACCTGCAGGGAAGCCATGTTGCACAGCCGTCCCAGCTGGTTGGGTGTCAGAGGCAGTGACAAGATGTAAACACACAAATAAATAATCACCTACACACCTGCTTCAACTCGCTCATTAATTACTTTTATTTTCTTGACTAACATTCTTCAATTCCCACTCTTGACCCAATTATATTTCCATGGCAACAATATTTCCTTGTAAATATATTACTTCCTTCGAACAATTCTTACTGTGTGTGTGTGTGTATTTTTGTTTTTGTCATTATAATTGTACAGGATATTATATTTTTTTCCTTTAAAGATATTTACAACAGTGATATACCCTCCAGTTTATGTGAGTATCCTAGGTTCGAGTCCTTGGAGTGCCACATGTATTCGTTGATTTCATTAAGTGAGTGTAGAAGTAAAATTGGTTGGTGAAAAAATATAATAATTCATAAAATTAATGCAGGTAAATCAGTTGCCTTAATAAACTCTCACTTTAAGACACAGTTTAAAGTTAAAAAGACACACATCGGCTCTTCCCAGAAAATTCGAGAGTGTACCAAGTGACCCTGTTTAACCAAGTAGAGGTATCCCAGTAAGAAACTAGAATGAAACTGAATTGAATATACTATATAATTATATACATAAATATATATATATATATATATATATATATATATATATATATATATTGTATATGAAACAGCTTTATAACATATGCTGCAATGAAGGACGTAGAATATTACTTAACTATTACGTTATAGAACAATATTAACCCTTTGAGTACCAGCGACGTGTGTTATATTATATTCTAGCTATATTTAGACGCTATTATGCAGCTTGGGAAGGATCTGTGATAGTTAACAGGGTGGGTTGAGATAGTTTGAAGTTATATTATTGCTAGAGGTCCTTCCTAAGCTGAATATAATCGTCTAATAGTTGCCAGAATATGACATAGATGACGTCCCTGATGCTGAACGGGTTAACTTCAGTATTGTGACGTTATCCATATCTTTCTGCCTGCAACCGAAGAGTTTAAGGGGGAGGTAGTCGCTTTTTATGGACCCCCTTCTCCCTCATGTTTAGCATAATAGTTTTGAGATTTTAAGACGTTCGTTCCGTTAGTGTGGCAATTTTGAGACCTTTTGCCCCATTTCTTTGTCAATATTAAGACCTTTCGTGCTATTTTGGTGTAGATTTTTTCATGGCGAGCGATAGCGAGCATGTGATTGTAGAAGGAACCAGCCTTCGGCCGGGATATTTTTCTACCGAAAAATGTACAAGTTTATCTTGAATGGGGGTCTAGGGGTTGTTTTGTTTAAGTTTGATGGAGGTCTAGCGAGGAAACTAAAACATACATATATAAATAAATACATAGGCCAAAAACCAAGCACTACCCCCTTAACAAGCATTAGAATGTCTGATTAAAGTTAGGAGATGATTAAGTATATAGAAGAGAAACTTACAGTATATACAATATCTAAGTCATGCCCTAAAAGAAAAGGTGAAAATCAAAACAAGGTAAATACAAATAAAAGGCCATAGATAGAAAGGATTAGATAGAGTGAGTGTGAAATATATATATAAAAGGCCATAGATAGAAAGGATTAGATAGAGTGAGTGTGAAATACAAATTTAAGGCCATAGATAGAAAGGATTAGATAGAGTGTGTGTGAAATACAAATAAAAGGCCATAGATAGAAAGGATTAGATAGAGTGTGTGTGAAATACAAATAAAAGGCCATAGATAGAAAGGATTAGATAGAGTGTGTGTGAAATATAAATGAGTGTTAAACAACTTGTAAACAATATTTAAATGATGCCCTAGAAGCAAAGATGACAATTAAACAAGGTAAATACAAGTAAAAGGCCATAGATAGAAAGGATTAGATAGAGTGAGTGTGAAATATATATAAAAGGCCATAGATAGAAAGGATTAGATAGAGAGAGTGTGAAATACAAATAAAAGGCCATAGATAGAAAGGATTAGATAGAGTGTGTGTGAAATATAAATAAAAATAAATAAAAGGCCATAGATAGAAAGGATTAGATAGAGTGTGTGTGAAATACAAATAAAAGGCCATAGATAGAAAGGATTAGATAGAGTGTGTGTGAAATCAAATGAGTGTTGAACAACTTGTAAACAATATTTAAATGATGCCCTAGAAGCAAATATGACAATCAAAACAAGGTAAATACAAGTAAAAGGCCATAGATAGCAAGGATTAGATAGAGAGAGTGTGAAATCAAAACAAGATGCATAAAATTAAAAGGCCATCGGATAGCAGGGATTAGATTGAGCAAGTGTGATATCCAATGAGGGTTAAGGGGGTACTACTCGCTTTTTCTGGACCCCCTTCTCCCTCATGTTTAGCATATTAGTGTTGACATTTTAAGACGTTCCTTTCATTAGTTTGGCAATTTTAATACCTTTTGCCCCATTTCGGTCAATTTCAAGACCTTTCGTGCCATTCAGGTGTCGATTTTTTCCTGGCGAGCGATAGCGAGCCTGTAATTTTAAGAGGAACCGGCCTTTGGCCGGGAAATTTTTCTATCGAAAAATTTACAAATTTATCTTGAAGGGGGGTCTAGGGAGTGTTTTATTAAGCTTGATGGAGGTCGCCCGGAAAAAATCAACACCAGATGGCACGAAAGGTCTTAATATTGACAACAAAATGAGGCGAAAAGTATCAAATTCGCCAAACTAACTGAACGAACGTCTAAAAACCTCAAAACTAATATGTTAAACATGAGGGAGAAGGGGGTCCAGACAAACCGAATAGTACCCCTTAAAGGCCCCCTCTCTCCACAGACAGGTGCTGGCCCCTCTCCAACAACCCTTATTACCCTGCCAACACTTACTGGTACACCTACCTCTAACTCTAACTCTCTACCTCTCTCTCTCTTTCTTTCTTTCTCTCTCTATCTATCTATCTACCTCTCTCTCTCTCTCTTTCTCTCTCTCTACCTCTCTCTCTTATTACTTTGCTCTCACTCTCTCTCTCTCTCACATTCTCACTCACTCTTTCTCACACTCTCTCTCTCGCTTTCTCTTTCTCATATTACTTTTGCTCTCTCACACACACACGAACACTCATTCACTCACTCACACACACACACACACACTCTCTCTCTCTCAGCTAAGAGAATCAGTCTAAAGTTCTGGATTTTCGTTGAAAACTCGTAAATTGCAAGGCCAACTTCTTGAAGTAATAACAATTATACTAAATGTTTTTGATAAAGTAGATTATCAAAACGCTTACCCTCAGTACGAATATTTCACGTAACCATGGTGATAAGTAAGAGATGAAAAAGCATACTACTATACCTAGTTCCAAATAAGTAGTCCAGATATCTTTAACCCTTTGAGTACCAGCGACGTTTGTTGTATTTTAATCTAGCAATATTTAGACGATATTATTTCAGTTTAGGAAGGATCTGTGGTAGATAAAAGGGTTGGTTGAGATAGTGTGAAGCCTTACTATAGCTAGAGGTCCTTCCTAAGCTGCATATAATCGTCTAATAGTTGCCAGAATATGATGAAATGGACGTCCCTGATACTGTATGGGTTAACTCTATAACCTCTGTAACTCAAAAAGGGCTAGAGTAAACGGGCTGAACATTTCCACACCTATTCCCTAGCTAACCCTTCCCTAATGGTAGACATAATAGCTCGATAACTCAAGTAGTTTGTGAGTTATAGAGGTTAACCCTTTCACGCTTATGACGCAATGTTGAGCCTATTGGGGATACTTTAAAGCCTTTGTTACCATCAGGGGTATTTAGAAACCTTTAGTTTAGTTACTTCAACCTCTGCAGTTGTCTTTGAGTTAGCTGTGGGCAGAAAACTAATTTTGGAGAGGTAATTATAAGAGTGAGAGAACTCTATTTCTTATTGCTAATCTGGCAACCTCTGCGTCATATGAGCGTGAAAGGGTTAATGTTCAAGATTGTTTGCCTACTTCCTTGAAACAGGGTATAGTATGTGTAGCGAACCTTTCACATAGATTTTTATGAAGCAATGAACCAGTGCCAGGCTCTATTTTGAGACACCGGATATCCTGGTTCACTTGTTTGTAGACGGTCAGGGGAATCAGGGATCAATAAAAGTTCTATTGTTAAGGGGGTACTGCTTGGTATTGGTCTATATATTTATTTATTTATATATTTTTGAGTTTCCTCGCTAGACCTCCATCAAGCTTAGAAAAATACCCCCTAGATAACTTTGTAAATTTTTCGATAGAAAAATTTCCCGGCCGAAGGCCGGTTCCTTCTAAAACTAGAGGCTCGCTATCGCTCGCCAGGAAACAAATCGACAGCTAAAGGGCACGAAAGGTCTTAATATTGACAACAAAATGAGGTGAAAGTTATAAAAAGTTAAAACAATATCCTGGTTCACTTGTTTGTTGACAGTCAGAGGATCAGGGATCAACATAGGTTCTATTTTGGACCCATATGGTACCGGTGACGTCCTTTTTATTATATTATGGATACTCTTTTCTACAGAAATATGTACAGTCGCGCTAATAAGTCATGTCCCAGCTGTCATTGCGTTTTGCTCGCTGTGTGCTGTATTAATGTCTGTCAGATGTTGAATAGGGTGTGTAAGTGTAGGAACATGTTTGTATATTTCACTCGATATGAAGAAATGAAGCTTAGATATTGCTGAAACCAATTATTGATCAAAACATACTTGGTGCCAAGACATCACTTATTAGCGCGACTGTACGATTTTTTTTTTTTTTTTTTTTTTTTTTTTTACGCTTGATGGAGGTCTAGGGAAAAAAGAAAACAAAATCCCCTTAACCCCGGCCACTCCCATCCCACCGTGCACCCCCCAACAACTGTGTGGGTGGTGTTGGGGCCAGCTCTATATTGTGGCAACCCGTGTACAATTATTATAACTCTACTCATAGACAACCTTATTAGTATTTAGCTTGCTGTCAAAACAACCAACACATCACAGCCACCATAATCACCACTATCACCACAACGCTCAAACTACCCCAAAGAACCACCAAAGCATCATCTTTTTCACCACACCAACATCACAAGCACCATAATCACCACTATCACCACAACGCTTATACTATCCCACATAACCACCCTTTTCACCCAACCAACATCACCACTATCACCACAACGCTTATACTACCCCACATAACCACCCTTTTCACCCAACCAACATCACCATAATCACCACTATCACCACAACGCTCCTACTACCCCACAGAACCACCCTTTTCACCCCACCAACATCACCATAATCACCACAACGCTTAAACTACCCCAATGAACCATCCTTTTGCCATACCAACATCACCATAATCACCACTATCACCACAACGCTCATACTACCCCAAAGAACCATCCTTTTAACATACCAACATCACCATAATCACCACAACGCTTATACTACCCCAAAGAACCATCCTTTTACCATACCAACATCACCATAATCACCACAACGCTCATACTACCCCAAAGAACCATTCTTTTCATCACACCAACATCACCACAAGCACCATCATCACCACAACGCTCAAACTACCCCAAAGCACGATTCTTTTCATCACCACAAACACCATAATCACCACAACGCTCATACTACCCCCAAAGCACCATTCTTTTCACCCCACCATAATCACCACAACGCTCAAACTACCCCAAAGCACCATTCTTTTACCATACCAACACATCATAAGCACCAGAATCACCCATCTCTAACACTGCACAATCACCATAATCACCACAACGCTCAAACTACCATCCTTTCAACCCACCAACATCACCATAATCACTCCTCTCTAACACATCACAACCACCATAATCACCACAACGCTCAAACTACCATCCTTTCAACCCACCAACATCACCATAATCACTCCTCTCTAACACATCACAACCACCATAATCACCACAACGCTCAAACTACCCCTCCTTTTCACCTCACCAACATCACCATAATCACCCCACCCCCTTCCCCTCATATACAGCCAATCCTGAAGCTCGTGACGCAAATCCAAGTTATTTTCTGATCCTGCAGGGCAATTTTTACCTCGTCTTGGGCTAAACTTGGACCGGAGTGGGGTGTGAAGTTGAAGCGCTGTGTATACATCTAGGGGCGGTATCACACGAGCGCTTTTTCACTCAACATTTATACTTAACACTGGTCTGGCAGCTTATGAGGTCAAAATTTAGAATATTTCGGTAACCTAAATTCATCTACCATCAATCTAGTTTCCGATACTAGGGAATAATACTCCAGAAATGTTACCAGAAAAATTTTGATCATCGAATGTTGACTATAAAATGCTCTCGTGTGATACCGGCTACTTGTTTCTCTGCCTATGTTTACATCGGCATTCATTACTAGAATCTTGACTGTTGGTAAATAGCTGTTCCTTTAACTTCCTTATTAACGAGTGGTTGCATATATAATGAGAGAGAGCTATGCAGAAGGTCTATTGGCCCATACGAGGCAGACCCCTTCTTCCCTACATCCCTAATTGTTCCTGCCTAACATCAATATCCCCTACACTTCATCTATCTTATAACTACCTAGCATATCTCACTACAACCACTACACCTCTCACTACAACCTATATCCCCTACATTTCATCTATCTTATAACTACCTAGCATATCTCACTACAACCTATATTCCCTACACTATATATATCTTATAACTACCTAGCATATCTCACTACAACCTATATCCCCTACACTACATCTATCTTATAACTACCTAGCATATCTCACTACAACCTATATCCCCTACACTATATCTATCTTATAACTACCTAGCATATCTCACTACAACCTATATCCCCTACACTATATCTATCTTATAACTACCTAGCATATCTCACTACAACCTATATCCCCTACACTATATCTATCTTATAACTACCTAGCATATCTCACTACAACCTATATCCCCTACACTATATCTATCTTATAACTACCTAGCATATCTCACTACAACCTATATCCCCTACACTATATCTATCTTATAACTACCTAGCATATCTCACTACACCTCTCACTACAACCTATATCCCCTACACTATATCTATCTTATAACTACCTAGCATATCTCACTACAACCTATCCCTACACTATATCTATCTTATAACCTAGCATATCTCACTACAACCTATATCCCCTACACTACATCTATCTTATAACTACCTAGCATATCTCACTACATCTCTCACTACAACCTATATCCCCTACACTATATCTATCTTATAACTACCTAGCATATCTCACTACAACCTATATCCCCTACACTATATATATCTTATATCACTACAACCTATCACACTATCTATCTTATAACTACCTAGCATATCTCACTACAACCTATATTCCCTACACTATATATATCTTATAACTACCTAGCATATCTCACAACTATCCCCTACTATTATCTTATAACTACCTAGCATATCTCACTACAACCTATATCCCCTACACTATATCTATCTTATAACTACCTAGCATATCTCACTACAACCTATATCCCCTACACTATATCTATCTTATAACTACCTAGCATATCTCACTACAACCTATATCCCCTACACTATATCTATCTTATAACTACCTAGCATATCTCACTACACCTCTCACTACAACCTATATCCCCTACACTACATCTATCTTATAACTACCTAGCATATCTCACTACAACCTATATCCCCTACACTATATCTATCTTATAACTACCTAGCATATCTCACTACAACCTATATCCCCTACACTATCTATCTTATAACTACTTAGCATATCTCACTACAACCTATATCCCCTATATCTATCTTATAACTACTCACTACAACCTATATCCCCTACTATATCTATCTTATAAAACCTATAGCAGATCTCTATATTATCTTATATATACCTAGCATCTACAACCTATATCCCCTACATATATCTTTATAACTACCTAGCATCTCACTACAACCTAGCATATCTCACTACAACCTATATCTCCTACACTTCATAAAGAGAGAATACAAAAAATCATGGTGTGTCCCACTTTAATAGACATTTCTCAGTGTCATCATTATTCATTTCGATTTCGTACGCTTCCATAGTATAAATATATGTTACATACATTGTCTTATCAACAAAGATAACACATATTTTATAATATTCATTATGCCAATCTCTAATCCATATACTGTATATGCCGCTTTGATCTACATGTAACTGATTACTCAGCAGCTATTTGTGATGATTGTCTTTAGCATCGAGAGTAATTGCTTGAGATGTACTGCATTATAAAGTTTCATTTTTCTAACTCTAACTCTAACTCACTCACTCACACACACTCTCTCTCTTTCTCTTTATATATATACTGTACAAACAGTATATACTAATACATTAATTTTACAATAAATTATACAGTAGAAAAATAATAATAATAATAATCATAATACAAATTATAATACTAATACTAATGATAGAACCAAAGTAAACAATATCCCAACCCAGCAAAAAGCGTTTAAATCCCAGTTAGAGGAAGTATGTGTATTCAAAGACACTGTCCAAAATGTCTGAGGGTCACTGACTCTTGTGCAGGAAGTTATCTCTGCACATTAACTCATATCTAGGTCAAGCATCGTATACAACGAAAATAGTAGCTTCAGAAATCATGCATAGTTTATATAATGTAGTATGGTTACTTCAATCTTCCGCATTTTTTTGTTTTATTATTTATTTATTTATTCAAGCGAATCCAATTATATAAACACTAGTATTAGGTAAACATACCTAACTATACTAAAATTAACACACATGATGTACATGAATCACTCAAAAACTCATATGCAGTGCATACCTTGCACACATGTAAAATCACGGAAAGAAATATGTACAGTATGTGTGTGTGTGTGTGACTGTGTGTGTGTGGAGGGGAGGGGAGTCTGAATGAGGACGGGGAGGTAGAGAAGGTTAGCGGGCAGTGGCGAGGGCGGGAGGGGAGTCTGAATGAGGACGGGGAGGTAGGGAAGGTTGCGGGCAGTGGCGAGGGCGGGAGGGGAGTTTGAATGAGGATAGGGAGGTAAGTAAGGTTAGCGGGTAGTGGCGAGGGCGGGAGGGGTCTGAATGAGGACAGGGAGGTAGGAAAGGTTAGCGGGTAGTGGCGAGGGCGGGAGGGGAGTCTGAATGAGGACGGGGAGGTAGGAAAGGTTAGCGGGTAGTGGCGAGGGCGGGAGGGGAGTTTGAATGAGGACAGGGAGATAGGAAAGGTTAGCGGGCAGTGGCGAGGGCAGGAGGGGAGTCTGAATGAGGACGGGGAGTGGCGAGGTCGGGAGGGGAGTCTGAATGAGGACGGGGAGGTAGGAAAGGTTAGCGGGCAGTGGCGAGGGCGGGAGGGGAGTCTGAATGAGGACAGGGAGGTAGGAATGGTTGGCGGGCAGTGGCGAGGGCAGGAGGGGAGTCTGAATGAGGACGGGGAGGTAGGAAAGGTTAGGGGGCAGTGGCGAGGGCGGGGAGGTAGGAAAGGTTAGCGGGCAGTGGCGAGGGCGGGAGAAGAGTCTGAATGAGGACGGGGAGGTAGGGAAGGTGTTCTCACACAGGGTGATGTGATGCGACCTAGTGCAGTAGCATGTTTTGATGTAGTGCTGCTTGCTTGCATGCAATTCTCGCTTTCAGCTGCTGCCGCTGGCTAACCCTTGTGGTGAAAAGGGGAGCCGAGTGCGTAAGTCTCCCTCTGCCAGTACATAGCCTCTCCATCACCAAGACTCCTATTGTGCCTCCCCGGGGCCACACACGGTAACTGGGTGTCTTGCGACCCCAGGCTAAATCAATAGGGGATCTCGGGGCATGCGGTGGTCCCCAGAGGTATGATGTGCATCCTTGTCATCTACCAACAACCGCACACACCCACTGCCTTGTGGTATAGTCTAGTAAGACAAAGGCTAGGGGAGCACACCCTGAGAGAAAAGCAGACGTTGGGGTCACGTCCTGGCGGTTTCCGACAAACTGGAATCCCTGCAGTCCCCTGCAGTATTGAGCAGGAGCTGGTCGTCCTTGCCATCAGCAACCCCTGTTCAGTACCAAGATAGTGAAGTTGGAACTGCGCACCTCCCTCGGCACTCTAAACTCTTCTATGCGCAGGTTTTCTCGGGAACGTCATCATCGGACTACGATGGACTACCATAAGCAAGCAAGTGTGTGTGTACCCAAACTCGAGTATTATTAAATGTAGCGTTGGCGTTTTTCACAGTCCTATTACCTACAACACCATTGTAAATAATACATAATGTTTTTTGTTTTTTTGTGTTTTTATATATATATTCCAACTACTCCCTCTCGGGCATAGGCTGATAGCCTTTACACGCTACCGCTGAAGACGATGAGGCCCGTGAGGTCTTGCTCCAGTCTAGGGAGTGAGTGAGACATGCGAAGCTTCACGGCTCGAAGCAATCCCATCTCTGAAGCCGCCTCGCCTCTGCGCTTCAGTCTCACTCCCCACACTCGGACCCTCACTCTCAGAACGCCACCTATTGAGCAATTAACTCACTAGGCATTGCCCCCCTGTAGCATATTTTTGAATATGGGAATACTCATACAATGCTTTTTTTAATCAGGGAACAATGGGGCTATTTTTTTGGCATTTCGGTGTGCTGTGGTAATGCACTGATACTAGGTACAGCACAAGTTCCATCCCAATAATATCTTCCCATTGACATATTGGGATTCGAACCCGGGTCCATTGGATTACCAGTCCAGTGGCAAGACCACTCCGCCACACCTATACTACTGCATATGCTTTAACAAACTACTATCATTAAGGGGGCCCACCTCGCTTCTTTTCTCTTTCTCTCCCTCTCTCTTTGGCTTGTATACATTCGGCCCCATTCAACCAATTGTTTTAAGACGTTTATCCCCATCCAGGTGTCGATTTCTTCCTGGCGAGCTATAGCGAGCCAGCATTGTATGGAGAAAGGGTTAAACAGGTTGTACCAAATCCGTCCTCACAATCCACACAAGCACACTTTGCGACGCTCTTTTTTTGGCACCTCCACACTTCACTATACCAGACAACCAAATTCCACACATATATAGTTTACAACAACATTTCCCAAATTCTACAACCACCCACTGTGTCAGATAATATAAGCATACTGTATATGCTACAGGGGAGCAATGCCTATTGAGTTCATTGCTCAATAGGTGGCGTTCTGAGAGTGAGGGTCCGAGTCTAGGGAGTGAGACAGTGAAGCATTGGGGAAAGGCAGCTCCAGAGATGGGGCTGCTTCTAGCCATGGGTGGGCAGCCAGGCCCCATGCATCTTCCGAAGGCAAGATAGCGGGGCTTGTTGCATCTCAAAGTGCTTCACATGTCTCACTCCCTAGACTCGGACTCTCACTCTCAGAACGCCACCTATTGAGCAATGAACTCACTAGGCATAGACAGGGCTTCACCGTTGAATGTAAGGTTGAATGTACAGGCTCTCAGCCTATGTCCGAGAGGGAGTAGTTGGAATATAGATTTTTTTGTTATATATAATTATACAGTATATATGACATTGACATAATTTTTCCCTGTCACTATCATAATTTAATAACACACAACAAACATACTCGAACATCATATCCATTATATATTATTATTATCCATACACCACACATGAACTTCACGATCCTAACCCTTTCAGTACCGGTGCCGTCCTTTTAACTATATTCTGGCTACTATCACACGATTATATTCAGTTTTAAAGGCTACTGAAAGGGTTAATTTTATTGAACAATTTTTACGTCCTAGGAAGATAATATAAAGTTACAATTGTCAAGCTGTGAGGCAGCTTACTAGCCCCCCCCCCCCCCTGTACAGCTGTTCCTTCATACTGCTGCTTGCGACTCCTCGAGGTATTATTGGTATCTCTCTCACATACACACACTCTCTCTCTTTCTTTCACACACACACTCTCTCTCTCTCTTTCACACATACACACTCACACTCCCTCTCTCTCTCTCACACACACACAAACTTTCTCTCTCTCACACACACACACTCACTCTCTCTTTCTCTCTCACACACATACACATCTCACACACTCTCTCTCTGACACACATACTGTACACATCTCATACACTCTCTCTCTGACACACACATACTGTACACATCTCACACACTCTCTCTCTGACACACACATACTGTACACATCTCACACACTCTCTCTCTGACACACACATACTGTACACATTTCACACACACTCTCTCGGATACACATCTCACACACTCTCTCTCTCTGACACACACATACTGTACACATTTCACACACTCTCTCTCTGACACACATACACATCTCACACACTCTTTCTCTGACCACACATACTGTACACATCTCACACACTCTCTCTCTGACACACACATACTGTACATATCTCACACACTCTTTCTCTGACACACACATACTGTACACATCTCACACACTCTCTCTCTGACACACACATACTGTACACATCTCACACACTCTTTCTCTGACACACACATACTGTACACATCTGTGACGTTAACCACTCCGTTAGAACCGCATGGCTTGTCCTACGGTGACTCGCTAGGATCGCCAGGGCAGTGGATGTGGCTACAGTTGATGTATTATTGTGTGCTTTATTTCATATGAATGCTTGTGTCATGGGCAGTACAGAAAGGCTCTTTGTTTTCGCCCATGTCAAGGCTTTATATATTTAATTGCAAAGTATATGTTTTATCATTAAGTAGTAATGATAGGATTTAAGAGAGAGAGAGAGAGAGAGTAGAACAGAGTGAGAGGAGGCGCGCAGTGTTTTTTGCCATGCTCGATGGCGTCACGGCTGGCTGGCCTCTTGGGGATTGGTTGGAGGAGTTTTTTACCATGCTTGGTGACGTCATGGTTGGTTGGCCTCTTTGGGATTGGCTGGAACACTTGTTACCGCTTTGCTTACGGGGTGCGAGCTAGTGCTAGTATACATACAGCTCTCTTGCCACTCTCTCCCTCAGATCTGGTTTCTAGAACGCATCCCTCTTATCCCTTTGATATTTGTCCCCCTCTCTGCACCTGAGAACCTTTTCCTCTGCCTATCTCTCTCATTTTCCATATCTTTCACCACCTTTTATTAATATTATACCCCCTCTGGTTAACTCTGCATAATCAGCTTAATGCTGGCCAGTTGTATTGTGCATTAAGGTCTTATATAACCCATGTATGTTTAGTTGTTAAGATAAGTTGATCACGAAGCATTGGTTGGCATTCACATTGTTCAGTACCGCTTCCTATAATTATTAGTGTTCTGCTGGATTAGATAATGCTAGACTAGGAGTCTGATATTATAAGGTATTGTTTCCAATGGGTGCTGGCTTTAGTTAAAAGCTGCTCGACATACCTGAGAACTGGAGTTGATTGGGTAAATTCTAGTCTGTGTGCCATTGAGAGTGGAGCATGCACGAATGAGGGCTTTTTGCCTATACCATTCTGCACTGTTCTAAGCTCTGTTGTTTGTCTTTGAGGTACGCCAGGAGAACGCTTAATACTTCGGTATTAAGGTTTCTCAAGAGAGCTACCCTTCACTCTAACGTAATACTTGACGCACAGACTTGAGATTTGCACTAGGCTATGCGGCATGCCATGCGCACCAGTATCTCGTATCATTGACTCTAGCTAGACTTTATCAGTCATAGTAGACATTAAGTATATTAAACCAATTACTCTTATTATGCATACCCGTTTATGATTTCACAAGCATTTCGCAGCCTAGTTTGATGTATTGAGACACAAACGACTTAGGCTCTTTTTGTTGATAGGAATACTGCATTGTCGTGGCGATTATTATTATTGTTGTAGCGTTTAGGATATTCTTGGCTCCGACGGCATTATATATTCTGCCTTTTTGTGTGCATAGCCTGCACGAGCATTGTTCCGCTGCCTGCCTTTTTGGGTTCCATTTCCGATTCGAGCATCTTGATAGCATCTAACATTTAAAGAAGATTCCTTGTTGGTGTTGAAGGACTTTAGTGCACTTTCTTTCATGCAGGAGTGCCTGACATTTATTGATTAAAGTAACGTAAGCTGTAACTTCCCTTACCACCTTACTTTGCATACCATAACCAAGCACCTTCGGTTATAGGTAGTAATAGGCTGTTTTCACATAACATTAAGCCTAGAGTAGACGCACATTTATTGAGAGTTTGATAACCTATTATTGCATATAGAACTCTGGAGAGTATTTGTGTTCTTTGTTCACTGGGAATATACATCAGAGGTTGGATCTAGCACTTTCCGTTGTAGCATTTATGCCATTACTAGTCCAATGAATAAAAACCTTGATATATTTAAACCTCAGTCGTAACACATCTCACACACTCTCTCTCTGACACACACATACTGTACACATCTGACACACACATACTATACACATCTCACACACTCTCTCTCTGACACACACATACTGTACACATCTCACACACTCTCTCTGACACACACATACTGTACACATCTCACACACTCTCTCTGACACACACATACTGTACACATCTCACACACTCTCTCTGACACACACATACTGTACACATCTCACACACACTCTCTCTCTGACACACACATAATGTACACATCTCACACACTCTTTCTCTGACACACATACTGTACACATCTCACACACTCTCTCTGACACACACATACTGTACACATCTCACACACTCTCTCTCTGACACACACATACTGTACACATCTCACACACTCTCTCTCTGACACACACATACTGTACACATCTCACACACTCTCTCTCTGACACACACATACTGTACACATCTCACACACTCTCTCTCTGACACACATACTGTACACATCTCACACACTCTCTCTCTGACACACACATACTGTACACATCTCACACACTCTTTCTCTGACACACACATACTGTACACTTCTCACACACGCTCTCTGACACACACATACTTACACACCTCACACACTCTCTCTCTGACACACACATACTGTACACATCTCACACACACTCTCTCTGACACACACATACTGTACACATCTCACACACTCTCTCTCTGACACACACATACTGTACACATCTCACACACTCTTTCTCTGACACACACATACTGTACATATCTCACACACTCTCTCTGACACACACATACTTACACACCTCACACACTCTCTCTCTGACACACACATACTGTACACATCTCACACACTCTCTCTCTGACTCACACATACTGTACACATCTCACACACTCTCTCTCTGACACACACATACTGTACACATCTCACCCACTCTCTCTCTGACACACACATACTGTACACATCTCACACACTCTCTCTCTGACACACACATACTGTACACATCTCACACACTCTCTCTCTGACACACATACTGTACACATCTCACACACTCTTTCTCTGACACACACATACTGTACACATCTCACACACTCTCTCTGACACACATACTGTACACATCTCACACACTCTCTCTGACACACACATACTGTACACATCTCACACACTCTTTCTCTGACACACACATACTGTACACATCTCACACACTCTCTCTCTGACACACACATACTGTACACATCTCACACACTCTTTCTCTGACACACACATACTGTACACATTTCACACACTCTTTCTCTGACACACACATACTGTACACATCTCACACACTCTCTCTGACACACATACTGTACACATCTCACACACTCTCTTTCTCTGACACACATACTGTACACATTTCACACACTCTTTCTCTGACACACACATACTGTACACATCTCACACACTCTCTCTCGGACACACACATACTGTACACATCTCACACACTCTTTCTCTCTCACACACATACACACTCTCTCTATCTCTCTCCCACGCGCACACACACACTCTCTCTCTCTCTGTTTCTTCCATGCAACTAAGATAGGTCCTAGGTCTCACAAACGGCAACACTTACATTAGTTGACCTACTGTATCCTATCCTATCGTAACCTAACCTATCCTATAGTCTGTTTTATATATACTGTATATTTACCGAAACTTACTAAAGCCGGTATCACACGAGCGTTTTTTCCCTCAACATGTATCCTTAACACTGGTCTGGCAGCTTAGGAGGTCAACATATATATATATAATAATTCGGTCACCAAATTTCATCTACCATCAGTCTATAGTTATAGTACCAAATAATCCAGTAATGTTGCCAGAAAAATGTTAATTATAGAATGTTGACTATAATAGCTCTCGTGTGATACCGGCTTAAGGGGAGTGACCTGCTTTTTTCTCGTTCTTGGTTGTATCCATTCGGTCCCATTCAGCCTACTGTTTAAGACATCCCCATCTAGGTGTCGATTTTTTCTTGGCGAGCGATAGCGAGCCAGCATTTTATGGAGAAATCCGGCTTCGCCGGAGAAATTTTTCTATCGAAAAATGTACAAATTTAGCCAGCTATCTATCTCATTAACCAAAATATGGTGGCTGGCTATCACTCGCCAAATATAAATCGTCACCTGGATGGGGATAAACATAAGAACATAAGAACATAAGAACGTCTTAAAACAGTAGGCTGAATGGGGCCGAATGGATACAACCCAGAGAGAGGACAAAAAGCAGGTGAGCCCCCTTAACATATTTCTGTGTTCCTCCCCAAAGTAGTTCCCCTGCCTCTTGTAGCGGACTCTGGTAAGCTTTAAACAACACCACAATAATTTACCGGGCACACCAGCCTCGGCATTAAGGGAGGTCACCTGTTGTTTTTTCCTCTTCTTTTATATTTCTCTATGTATCTGGCTTGTATCCACTCGGCCCCATTCAACCTACTATTTTAAGACGTTTACCCCCATCCTTGGTGTCGATTTCTTCCTGGCTAGCGATAGCGAGCCAGCATTGTTTGGAGAAATCCGGCTTTGCCGGAGAAATTTATCTATCGAAAAATGTACAAATTTAGCTTGCTGTCAAAACAAAAATATATATCTGCTGGCTCGCTACCGCTCGCCAGGAAAATATTGCCACCTGGATGGGGATAAACGTCTTAAAACAGTAGGCTGAATGGGGCCGAATGGATACAAGCCAAATAGAGAGGGAGAGCAAGATAAAAAAAAGCGAGGTGGGCCCCCTTTGCCAACACCACAATTTATCGTGTACACCAGCCTTGGCATTAACACCGCAGTAGACCTGAGCCCCCTTCAGCTCTCTCCAGTCCTACCGGCACGGCTCTATTGGCTAACTTTTTTTTTTTTTTTTTTTTTTTTTTTTTAAAGAGACAATGAACGGAGGAAGGAAAAACACAGATAAAACAAAAAGGTCCATGTTCCTAAAGGCATCCTCCATTCATAAAATGTTTGTAACAACTGGATTTAAACTTTTGTAGATTGTAAGTTTGTGGAAAGCAACTTAAATGAATTTTGATAAGCAGAAGTTCTGCATTGTGCAGGAGAAAGTGTAAATTCATGGGCGCTCTCAGCTGCCCTAGTTCTACGGGAAAAGATGTGGAGAGGCGGCACAATTGAAGCAAGTTCCTCGGAACAATTGCTGTGAAAATATCTGTAGAATAATGCAAGGGATGCAAAGTTTCTTCGTATGGATAATTTAGGAAGGTCCTGTGTGATTGCAGGGTTATTGATTAATCTAATAGCTTTATTTTGAATTTTGTCCAACTGCCTCAATGCAACCACTCCACTTCCACTCCACAGAGGTGAACAGTAATCCATCTGAGAACGCACATTACTTTTATATATTACGGCCAACTGCTCGTCAGTGAAGAATTCTCGAACTCTGTACAGGAGTCCCAGTTTTTTAGAGGCATTCTTAGCAATGCTTCTAACATAATTTGTCCAGCTCAAGTTAGTAGTTAATGTTACACCGAGTATGTCAATACTAGGGGAAGTGGGAATATTTACATCATTAAAAAATATATGGGAGTCAGTGAGATTCTGCCGGTTAGAAAATTGAATGTACTTGGTTTTCTGTGCATTAAAGGAAACTAGATTCTTTTGTCCCCATTTATTAATTCTAGAAAGGTCCTGGTTCAGAGAAATTGCAGTGTTTATTTTTGAATTTATAAGATCGGGTTGGGTGAAAGAATTGGTAAATGTGAAGGATCTGTGGAGTGTTGAGTCATCTGCGTAGGAATGTATTGGATTATGAGTGGTAGATATGAGATCATTGATATGAATGAGGAACAGAGTTGGGGCCAAAACTGATCCCTGGGGAACACCAGCATTTA
This sequence comes from Paralithodes platypus, assembly GCA_032716605.1. Lineage (NCBI taxonomy): Eukaryota > Metazoa > Arthropoda > Malacostraca > Decapoda > Lithodidae > Paralithodes > Paralithodes platypus. The sequence goes on from CM064486.1 coordinate 69,210,086, forward strand.
TTGAGTGAAATTGAGAATAAAGGCCATCTACCATTACACGTATTTTTCTGTTATGAAGATAAGAAGAAATTAGTGGAACTAATGATGCAAGGCCGTAGTGTGACATCTTCGACAATAAGGATTGATGCCAGACTCTATCAAATGCCTTTGATATATCCAGTGCTATTGTATGTGTTTCACCATGTTGGTCTGTAGCTTGGTTGATTTGATGCGTAAGAAGGCAAAGCATGTCTGCAGTTGATCGACATCGTCTAAAACCATATTGCCTATCACTGATTAATTTATTATTCTCAAGATGCTTAATTATGTGATTATTTAATATAATTTCAAAGACTTTACCAAGAGTGGAAGTTATAGCTATTGGTCTGTAGTTTGATGGATCTGAAGAGGCACCTTTTTAAGGAACTGGATGGATGTTTGCTTCTTTCCAGGGTACTGGGAAGCATGAGGTATGAGTACACAGACGGAAAATGTTGCCAATACAGGAGCGAGCACCAAGGAGCAATTCTTAAGTACTATTGGAGGAATTTCATCTGGACCAGGAGCCTTATCTACTGAGAGATTCTGCAAAATAGTTTTGACATGTCTGGTGTGGATCTTAAGTGAGGGAATTTCAGGCGAATTAAAATTAAGTACAGGGACATCTTGATTTATTTCATCTAAGGTTGAGTTGGTGGAGAAAATATCCGCAAGAAGGTTAGCTTTACCTCGTGGGTCACTTACAAGATTGCCAGTCGGAGATTTTAATGGTGGAATGGATGAAGCAGTAGTGAAGTTGGATTTGAATGAGTTAAGAGTAGACCAAAATATTTTGTTATCATTTGGATTATTTAGAAGTTTATTTGCCTGCTTGTGGAGAAAGTTTGATTTAGTTAGGTTTAATACAGTTTTGGCATGATTTCTGATGTTTCTAAAGTAATTAAAGGCTTCATGTGTTTTTGATCGTGTGTATGCATTGTAGGCTATTGCTTTTTGTTCAGTTACTCTAGCACAATTATGGTCAAACCATTTAAGTGAATTAGATCTTTTACTGTACTTTTGATGAGGAATAAAAGTTTCCATTCCAATTTTTACAAAATCTTGTATGTGGCTCAAGGTGGAGTGTGCATCATTAGAAAAGAAAGAGGTCCAGGGAATATCAATAAAGAAACCTTGAAGACCCTCCCAGTCTGCCCTATCGTAATGCCATTTAGTCACCAAAACAGGTTCAGAGTGGGAAGGTGTGGTAGGTGATAGACAGGTGGCCTGTATCAGACAGTGATCAGAAGATCCAAGCGGGGACCTCACTGTAACATCATAATTTTCTGAATTGGTTGTTAAAAATAAGTCCAGTAGGTGGGAATTATGATTAGGATTATCTGGTACACGGGTGGGTTGGTTGACTAGTTGAGTGAGATTAAATGAGTCTGCAAATAGCTCACATTCAAGACCAGCATCATCAGTCCTGGCTGAATGAGTGAGCCATTCAACATTATGGACATTAAAATCACCCAACACAGTGATTTCAGAAGAAGCATTAAGTTGAGGACACTGAGTTGTGAGGACAGAGAATCAAAAAGACTTTGCTCTGGAGGAGTATTTGGGGAACGGTAGATCCAACATATGTATTTAAATTTACCAGCTGCCTGGGGTGGATATCCGAGGGACCACCAGGTTTGCTCTTAACAATTGAACTGCCATATTTATTTGGTAAAGGTGTATGGTGTTACATGTATGATATGTAGTGGGAAGAGTAGTGTTTTATGGATAGAGGATAGCGATGTAGGGCAATGTCGTGAAGTTGGATGTGTATGTTATATAAAGAGGGTTTTCCTGATACCCCTGATGTGTGAGGCAGAAAGATATGTATCCAGCTACCAAGGCCTGGGAGAGAAAATGGAATTCAGGCTATTCCCTGAGTCTCCCGAAACCTTGGCGGTAGTACTTCCCTGGGCGGGGCTGCCTACCCCTACTACCTACAAGTTATTTAACCTTAAGCCGCTGTCACACGAGCGATTTTTCTGTCAATTTTCCATGAGCAAGTTTTTTCTCGTTATATTTCGGGACTTTTTTGCACTGGTATAGGTAACTAGACTGAAGGTAGAGTGTGTTAGGCGACTGAATTCTGATAAAGTGTGATTTGTGAAGCTGCCAGACCATCCTTGCCCGTAAAAATTGCTCGAAAAACGGCTCGTGTGACTCCAGCTTTACCACAGTGGACATGTTTGCCACAATGAAGTTAAATACATGTTGCTATTCCTTTTAGAAAGTATATAGATGTCTTTATACGCTATTCGATTTGATGTTGGAATTATCCTTCTCGCATGTTAATAAATACGATTTCACAATAAACTAATAAGGGGGCACTATACTGTACACCTGCCAGACCCAGACTTACTATCTGTCTGCATGGGTTCGAATCCTGGTCACAGCTATTATACTGTTAGGTTAGGTTAGTATTGCAAGTTGGCACTGGTTGAGTTGGCTGTGGTTGAGTTGGCACTACATTACTTAAGGGGGGTCACCTGCTTTTTTTCTCTTTTTCTCCTTTTCTCTCTTTCTCTGGCTTGTATCCATTCGGCTCCATTCAGCCAACTGCTTTAAGACGTGTATGCCCATCCAGGGGTCGATTTCTTCCTGGCGAGCGATAACGAGCCAGCATTGTATGGAGAAATCCGGCTTCGCCGGAATTTTTTTTCTACCGAAAAATGTAAGAATTTAGCTTGATGTAAACAAATATATATTTATATAAATGCTGGCTCGCTACCGCTCGCCAAGAAAATATTGACACCAGGATGGGGGTAAACGTCTTAAAACAGTAGGGTGAATGGGGCCGAATGGAAAAAGCCAAAGAAAAAGGGAGAGAAAGAGAAAAAAGCGAGGAGGGCTCCCTTAACCCTGGTTGAGTTGGCACTAGTTGATATGGTCTACTGGTTGACTTGCTCGGGAAACCTCGAGTGAGCTTGATGAAGGTCTAGTGAGGAAAAAAACAAAAACATAAATATATAGACTAAAACAACAAGCACGCGACGGAAGCAGATGTTCTTGTTAGTGTCAACACGGAGGACACCTGTACCTGACCTTATCTCATCAAGGCCTTACAACACACACACATACACACATACATGTACCGCATTCCTAGATACAGTAGAAAGGAAAGCCTTTCGTATCATTAACTCCCGTCCACTCACCAACTCTCTGCAATCTCTCTCTCTTCGCCGCAATGTTGCATCTCTCTCGCTATTCCATCGCTACTACAATAATCAGTGTTCCTCGGAGCTTTCCCAGCGTATACCACCTCCTCTGCGTAGGGTACGTAGTACCCGCCTTGCAACACAAGCCCACCCCTACTCTGTGCATCTCTCCAACCCAACTCAACAGCTGAGCTCTGGAACTCTCTCCCAGAATCAGTCTTTCCCTCTTCCTATGACTTAATTTGCTTCAAACTCCGTGTGTCCAGGCATTTTAGCTCAAACGTCCCTTGATTTCGGCCCTGTCACTCTTTGAAATCTGGGGGAGGCACTCGCTGCAGGCAGTTATGCCTTTTGTCTCCCTCATTTACTTAGAAAAAAAACCCACACCCACATATGCATACAAACACACACACACACACACACACATAATATTATATATAGCCTACACACGCACACACACAGACACACACGCATAAACATACACACACAAATATATACACACACACACACACACACAAACACGCATACACATACACATACCTAGTGTGTGTGTGTGTGTGTGTGTGTGTGTGAACCTAGGAAGAGTATGAGCATAAGAATTGGGCAGAGAAGTGCACCTGTCTCTGCCAAATGCCAAAAACGAGTCCGGCAGCTCCCTTATGGCACCGTGCCACCAGACGACCTTCCCCTTGTAGGCTCACTGACGGCGGGACAGAACACAAGATAGAGAGAGAGAGAGAGAGAGAGAGCGCGCAAGGGAAAGTAGAAGGTCAGTGTCACAAGGGTATGAGAGAGAGAGAGATTTACATATATTTACATAGATACACTGGTCACACAGTCCTTACGATCCAAACGAGGTGGTCAGGACTTAATTCTAGTAGAGATGGCATACCGATAGAAGTGAGAGAGAGAGAGAGTGAGAGTGAGTGAGAGAGAGAGAGAGAGAGAGAGAGAGAGAGAGAGAGAGAACACAAGGGAAAGTATATACCGGGGGAATTGTGTTATTTAATTGTCTTGATGGTGTAATGGTTAGAGCGTGTAAGTTCTGCATATTCGTTTTAATTTTAATTTTTAATTTTTTGTTATGTATGTGTCCCTGGCGAAGGTCGATTACTCATAAAATTACAGGCTCGCTATCGCTCGCCAGGAACAAAAATCGACACCCAAATGGCACGAAAGGTGACAACGAAATGAGGCGAAAGGTATTAATATCGCCAAACTAATGGACCGAACGTCATAAAATCTGAAAACTAATGGACCTAAGCATGAGGAAGAAGGAGACCATATAACCGGCCCATAGCCCCACAAGGAGACATGGGCCGGTTTTCTGGACCACTTTCTCCCTCATGTTTAGCCCCATTAGTTTTCAGATGTTTAGATGTTTGCCCCATTAGTTAGTCGAGTTTAAGACCTTTCGCCCCATTTCTTCGTCAATAATTAGACCTTTCGTGCTATTTAGGTGTCGATTTTCTCCCTGGAGAACGATAGTGAGCCTGTAATGTTGAAAGAACCGGCTGTTGGCCGGGAAATTTGTCTACCGAAAAATTTACAAATTAATCTAGAAGGGGGATCTAATGGATGTTTTTTTTTTTTTTTTTTTTATGGAGGTCTAGGGAGGAAACTAGAATTATAATGAATACAGGCAAAAATCGGACAAAAAGTGAACCATCCCCCCTTAACCCTTTCTGTACCAGCTAGGTCTTTGCAACTTTAGTCTGGGTATTATTCGACAAATGATAGTAACAGGCTTCCAACTACCTCACTTAAGGGGAGGTTTTTAGTAACAGGCTTCCAACTACCTCACTTAAGGGGTGGTTTTTAGTAACAGGCTTCCAACTACCTCACTTAAGGGGAGGTTTTTAGTAACAGGCTTCCAACTACCTCACTTAAGGGGAGGTTTTTAGTAACAGGCTTCCAACTACCTCACTTAAGGGGAGGTTTTTAGTAACAGGCTTCCAACTACCTCACTTAAGGAGAGGTTTTTAGTAACAGGCTTCCAACTATCTCACTTAAGGGGAGGTTTTTAGTAACAGGCTTCCAACTACCTCACTTAAGGGGAGGTTTTTAGTAACAGGCTTCCAACTATCTCACTTAAGGAGAGGTTTTTAGTAACAGGCTTCCAACTATCTCACTTAAGGGGAGGTTTTTAGTAACAGGCTTCCAACTATCTCACTTAAGGAGAGGTTTTTAGTAACAGGCTTCCAACTATCTCACTTAAGGGGAGGTTTTTAGTAACAGGCTTCCAACTATCTCACTGAAGGGGAGGTTTTTAGTAACAGGCTTCCAACTATCTCACTGAAGGGGAGGTTTTTAGTAACAGGCTTCCAACTATCTCACTGAAGGGGAGGTTTTTAGTAACAGGCTTCCAACTATCTCACTGAAGGGGAGGTTTTTAGTAACAGGCTTCCAACTATCTCACTGAAGGGGAGGTTTTTAGTAACAGGCTTCCAACTATCTCACTGAAGGGGAGGTTTTTAGTAACAGGCTTCCAACTATCTCACTGAAGGGGAGGTTTTTAGTAACAGGCTTCCAACTATCTCACTGAAGGGGAGGTTTTTAGTAACAGGCTTCCAACTATCTCACTTAAGGAGAGGTTTTTAGTAACAGGCTTCCAACTATCTCACTGAAGGGGAGGTTTTTAGTAACAGGCTTCCAACTATCTCACTTAAGGGGAGGTTTTTAGTAACAGGCTTCCAACTACCTCACTGAAGGGGAGGTTTTTAGTAACAGGCTTCCAACTATCTCACTTAAGGGGAGATTTTTAGTAACAGGCTTCCAACTATCTCACTGAAGGGGAGGTTTTTAGTTAGTTCGTTAGACTTCCATCAAGCTTAACATTACAGCCCCTAGACCCCCTTTCAAGATAAATTTGTACATTTTTCGGTAGAAAAATTTCCCGGCCGAAGGCCGGTTCCTCTTAAATTACAGGGTCGCTATTGCTCTCCAGGAAAAAATCGACATCTAAATGGCACGAAAAGTCGTAAAATTGACAGAAATGGGACGAAAGTTCTTAAAATCGCCAAACTAATGGGGCGAACGTCTTATAATATCAAAAGCAATGGGGCTAACCATGAGGGAGAAAGGGGTCAAGAAAAAAATCCCTCAAGTGGAAATCTCCCCTTAACCCTTACAATACCGGTGACGTCCTTCTCAGTATATTCTGGCAACTATTAGACGATATTATTCAGCTTAGGAAGGACCTCTAACACTTACTAGGCTACAGGCAATTTAGACGAATCCTTCTAACTACCATATATCCTTCCTAAGCTTTATACAATAGTCTAAATATAGCTAGCATACAATTAACCCTTTCACGCATTTATGACGCAGAGGTTGCCAGATTAGCAATAAGAAATAGAGTTCTCTCACTCTTATAATTACCTCTCCAAAATTAGTTTTCTGCCCACAGCTAACTCAAAGACAACTGCAGAGGTTGAAGTAACTAAACTAAAGGTTTCTAAATACCCCTGATGGTAACAAAGGCTTTAAAGTATCCCCAATAGGCTCAACACAGCTAACTCAAAGACAACTGCAGAGGTTGAAGTAACTAAACTAAAGGTTTCTAAATACCCCTGATGGAAACAAAGGCTTTAAAGTATCCCCAATAGGCTCAACACAGCTAACTCAAAGACAACTGCAGAGGTTGAAGTAACTAAACTAAAGGTTTCTAAATACCCCTGATGGAACAAAGGCTTTAAAGTATCCCCAATAGGCTCAACACAGCTAACTCAAAGACAACTGCAGAGGTTGAAGTAACTAAACTAAAGGTTTCTAAATACCCCTGATGGAACAAAGGCTTTAAAGTATCCCCAATAGGCTCAACACAGCTAACTCAAAGACAACTGCAGAGGTTGAAGTAACTAAACTAAAGGTTTCTAAATACCCCTGATGGTAACAAAGGCTTTAAAGTATCCCCAATAGGCTCAAAATCGCGTCATATATCGGAGAGGGTTAAAAAGACGTCGCTGGTACAGAAGGGGTTAAAGGTGACTATACTGTAGGTAGCGCCAACCAACTTGACAATTATCTCGATCCCTGACCTCTCCGTAACTCAAAAGGACCTTGAGCAAACTGGCTGTATATTTTCACACCTATTTCCTGGTGGACTCTTCCCAAATGATAGCAATGTCAGTCCGATTGCTTTCATTCTTTTTGAGTTATAAGAAGTTAGGGGGCGATTTTCACTTGAGGGATTTTTTTTTTCTGGAACCCTTGTTTCATGTTTGCCCTCATTGCTTTTGAATTTTTAAGACGTTCACCCCATTAGTTTGGCGATTTTAAGAACATTCGCCCCATTTCTGTCAATTTTAAGACCTTTCATGCCATTTAGGTGTAGATTTGTTCCTGGCGAGCGATAGCGAGCCTGTAGTTTAAGAGGAAACGGCCTGCGGCCGGGACATTTTTCTACCGAAAAATGTACATATTTATCTTGAAAGGGGGTCTAGGGGGTGTAATTTTTAAGCTTAATGGAGATCTAAGCAACGCACTAGAAACCTCCCCTTAAGGAGTCCAGATTATTTTCAAGTTCGTTGGCGCTACCTATATATTTTTTATTTTTTTATTTTTATTTTGTTTCTATATTCCAACTTACTTCCTCTCGGGCATAGGCTGAGAGCCTTAACATTCACCGCTTTACAATGAACAGTGAAGCCCGTGAGGTCTTGTTCCAGTCTAGGGAGTGAGACATGTGAAGCACGTAGAGTACAACGAGCACCTGCCATCTTGCCTTCACATGAGGCACGGTGCTCACTCATGGCCCGAAACGACCCCATCTCTGAAGCCACCTCGTTCCCGTGCTTCACTGTCTCATCCCCTACACTCGGACTCTCACACTTACACACACACAACGCCACCTGTTGAGCAGATAACTCACCAGGCATTGCACCCCTATAGCATATATTGAATATGGGAATATTCATACAGTGCTATTTAATCAGGGAACAATTAGGGTATTTTATTGACGTTTCGGTGGGCTTGTGGTAATGCACTGATACCAGGTACAGCACAAATTCCATCCCAATAATATCTTCCCATTGATACATCGGGATTTGAACCCGGGACCTTTGGATTACCAGGCCAGTGGCAAGACCACTCCACCACACCTCCCCTGTTACGTTATTATGTAATGCCTCGGTCGTCTGGTTATCCTCCTGCCAAACAGTTACAGGGATACGTGACCAAGGGGTTTATAATGTATCTCTGTGTCAGTCACCTAGATAACCCTTTTTTTTTTTGTGTCTATTAATTCATATATTCCTTAGTTTTCTCGCTAGACATCCATCAAGCTTAGAAAAACACCCCCTAGACCCCACTTCAAGATAAATTTGTAAATTTTTCGGTAGAAAAATGTCCCGGCCGAAGGCCGTTTCCTCTTAAAATGTCAGGCTCGCTATCGCTCGCCAGCAAATAATCGACACCTAAATAGCACGAAAGATTTAATATTGACGAAGAAATGGGGCGAAAGGTATTAAAATCGACTAACTAGCCTAATAGGGCAAACATCTTAACATCTGAAAACTAATGGGGCTAAACATGAGGGAGAAAATGGTCCAGAAAAACGGTCAGGAACACACAAGGCGAAGTATTCTTAGAGTGAACAGATATAATGTGTTCTCGGTACAGTCGCGCTAATAAGTGATGTCTCGGCACCAAGTACGTTTTGATCAATAATTGGTACCAGTAACATCTAAGCTTCATTTCGCCATATCGAGTGAAATATACCAACATGTTCCTACACTTACCCACCCTATTCAACATCTGACAGACATTAATACAGCACAGAGAAAGCCAAACGTAATGCCAGCAGGGCCATGACTTATTAGCCCGACTGTACGCCAAATATATCACACTCTGTCACACTAGTCTACACATACAGCCTGCAGCCAAATATATCACACTCTGTCACACTAGTCTACACATACAGCCTGCAGCCAAATATATCACACTCTGTCACACTAGTCTACACATACAACCTGCAGCCAAATATATCACACTCTGTCACACTAGTCTACACATACAGCCTGCAGCCAAATATATCACACTCTGTCACACTAGTCTACACATACAACCTGCAGCCAAATATATCACACTCTGTCACACTAGTCTACACATACAGCCTGCAGCCAAATATATCACACTCTGTCACACTAGTCTACACATACAACCTGCAGCCAAATATATCACACTCTGTCACACTAGTCTACACATACAACCTGCAGCCAAATATATCACACTCTGTCACACTAGTCTACACATACAACCTGCAGCCAAATATATCACACTCTGTCACACTAGTCTACACATACAGCCTGCAGCCAAATATATCACACTCTGTCACACTAGTCTACACATACAGCCTGCAGCCAAATATATCACACTCTGTCACACTAGTCTACACATACAGCCTGCAGCCAAATATATCACACTCTGTCACACTAGTCTACACATACAACCTGCAGCCAAATATATCACACTCTGTCACACTAGTCTACACATACAACCTGCAGCCAAATATATCACACTCTGTCACACTAGTCTACACATACAACCTGCAGCCAAATATATCACACTCTGTCACACTAGTCTACACATACAGCCTGCAGCCAAATATATCACACTCTGTCACACTAGTCTACACATACAACCTGCAGCCAAATATATCACACTCTGTCACACTAGTCTACACATACAACCTGCAGCCAAATATATCACACTCTGTCACACTAGTCTACACATACAGCCTGCAGCCAAATATCACACTCTGTCACACTAGTCTACACATACAGCCTGCAGCCAAATATATCACACTCTGTCACACTAGTCTACACATACAACCTGCAGCCAAATATATCACACTCTGTCACACTAGTCTACACATACAACCTGCAGCCAAATATATCACACTCTGTCACACTAGTCTACACATACAACCTGCAGCCAAATATATCACACTCTGTCACACTAGTCTACACATACAGCCTGCAGCCAAATATATCACACTCTGTCACACTAGTCTACACATACAACCTGCAGCCAATATATCACACTCTGTCACACTAGTCTACACATACAACCTGCAGCCAAATATATCACACTCTGTCACACTAGTCTACACATACAACCTGCAGCCAAATATATCACACTCTGTCACACTAGTCTACACATACAACCTGCAGCCAAATATATCACACTCTGTCACACTAGTCTACACATACAGCCTGCAGCCAAATATATCACACTCTGTCCACACTAGTCTACACATACAACCTGCAGCCATATATATCACACTCTGTCACACTAGTCTACACATAAAGCCTGCAGCCAATATAGATCACACTCTGTCACACTAGTCTACACATACAGCCTGCAGCCAAATATATCACACTCTGTCACACTAGTCTACACATACAACCTGCAGCCAAATATATCACACTCTGTCACACTAGTCTACACATACAACCTGCAGCCAAATATATCACACTCTGTCACACTAGTCTACACATACAACCTGCAGCCAAATATATCACACTCTGTCACACTAGTCTACACATACAGCCTGCAGCCAAATATATCACACTCTGTCACACTAGTCTACACATACAACCTGCAGCCAAATATATCACACTCTGTCACACTAGTCTACACATACAACCTGCAGCCAAATATATCACACTCTGTCACACTAGTCTACACATACAACCTGCAGCCAAATATATCACACTCTGTCACACTAGTCTACACATACAACCTGCAGCCAAATATATCACACTCTGTCACACTAGTCTACACATACAACCTGCAGCCAAATATATCACACTCTGTCACACTAGTCTACACATACAACCTGCAGCCAAATCCTTGTGTAGCAAAATAGGTCCTTATAGGTTTGCAGCCAATCTTATGCTTAATCAATATTAAGGGAGCTCAGACGGTATTGTGCAGCATAATATACTGGTTCGGCTCAATGGTTTATGGAGGGGGTTTAGTTTACTCTCTAAACCTCTATCAAACTTAAGAGAACACTCACAAGATCCCCTTTCGATATAAATTTGTACATTTTTCGGTAGAAAAATGTCCCGGCCGAAGGCCGGTTACTTCTATAATTACAGGCTCGCTGTCGCTCGCCAGGAAACAATCGACACCTAAATGGCACGAAAGGTCTTAATATTGGCAAATAAATGGGGCAAAAGGTCTTAATATTGCCAAACTAATGGGGTGAATGTCTTGAAATCTCATAACTAATAGGGCTAAACATGAGGGAGGAGGAGGACTCGAAAAACCAACTTCCTCCCCTTAAGCCGGTATCACACGAGCGCTTTTACCCTCAACATTTATCCTCAAAACTGGTCTGGCAGCTTATTTTAAATATTTCGGTCACCTAAATTCATCTACCACCAGTCTAGTTTCCGATACCAGTGCAAAATATTCCAGAAATGTTGCCAGAAAAATGTTGATCATCGAATGTTGACTATAAAAGCTCTCGTGTGATACCGGCTTAAGAGTAGATGGTTTATTAGAGATGAATTATTCTTATACCACAACTCTTGAACATACAGAGGGGTCACCTCGGTTTTTTTTTTATCTTTCTCTCCCTCTCTCTTTGGCTTGTATCCATTCGGCCCCATTCAGCCTACTGTTTTAAGACGTTTACCCCCATCCAGGTGTCAATATTTTCCTGGCGAGCGGTAGCGAGCCAGCATATATATATTTTTGTTTTGACAGCAAGCTAAATTTGTACATTTTTCGATAGAAAAATGTCTCCGGCGAAGCCGGATTTCTCCATACAATGCTGGCTCGCTATCGCTCGCCAGGAAGAAATCGACACTTGGATGGGAATAAACGTCTTAAAACAGTTGGCTGAATGGGGCTGAATGGATACACGGCAGGAAAAGAGAGAAAAGGAGATACAAAAACAAACGGTGACCCCCTTAACCTCTGTAACTCGCAAAAGACTAGAGTAGTTGAGTTATTATATCTACCATTTAGGAAGGGTCAGACAGGAAATAGATGTGGAAATTTGCAGCCCATTTTTTCTAGTCCTTTTTAAGTTACTCACAAAAGACTAGAGTAATTTAGTTAATATTGCTACCATTTGGGAAGGGTCAGACAGGAAATAGATGTGGAAATTTGCAGCCCATTTGTTCTAGTCCTTTTTCTGGTCTACCAATTTGGAATATGGTATACTTCATGTTCGCAGCTACCAAACCAGAATTGACCACTTGCGAGTTTCAAGCTATAGGGAAGTTGGAGCCGTGAACATCGATATTAAACAGAAACGCAATTATAATGTACGTTTCTGATGGATAAATGGTATGTTGAATTGGGTTTTATGTATTTATAAATGTACTACGACCGTATTTATAAATGTACTACGACCGTATTTATAAATGTACTACGACCGTATTTATAAATGTACTACGACCGTATTTATAAATGTACTACGACCGTATTTATAAATGTACTACGACCGTATTTATAAATGTACTACGACCGTATTTATAAATGTACTACGACCGTATTTATAAATTTACTACGACCGTAATTTACCTGTAAATGTTGTTAAATATCGTCGTCTGCAGCTCCAACTTCCTTATAGAACGAAACTCGCAAGTCGGCAATTGTAAAAATATATTATCTGAAAAATCGATCTTGCGGAAGCTCTGGCAGACAGTACTGATGACACACACACACTCTCTCTCTCACTCTCTTTCTTTCTCTCTTTCTTTCTCTCTCTCTCTCTCTGAGGGTGGGGAGAGAATCTTCTACTTTGCTGTCCTATTTTCTACTATAAACTGTCCCTGTCTTGTAGTGTTAAAGGCCGGGCCACCTAGTAAGGACCGAAAGGTCTGTGTGGTTTGAGTATCTGTATAACTAACTCTCTCTCTCTCTCTCTCTCTCTCTCTCTCTCTCTCTCTCTCTCTCTCTCTCTCTCTCTCTATGTGTGTGTGTGTGAGTATGTGTGTGCATGTGAGTATGGGTGTATGTGTGTTCGCGTGTGTATATATATGTGTGTTTGTGTGAGTATGTGCGTGTGTAAGTATGTGTATATATGGGTGTGTGTGTTTGTGTGTGTGTGCTTGTGTGTGGGTATGCATGTGTGTATGCGTGTGTGGGTGTGAGTGTGATATATACGGCCCTCACACCGGCCCAGGTTTTGCTATAGTTTACAGTACCATAATGATGGGGCCGGAGACGCTATATAGCTATATATATATGGGGCCGGAGACGCTATATAGCTATATATATATGGGGCCGGAGACGCTATATAGCTATATATATGGGGCCGGAGACGCTATATAGCTATATATATGGGGCCGGAGACGCTATATAGCTATATATATGGGGCCGGAGACGCTATATAGCTATATATGGGGCCGGAGACGCTATATAGCTATATATATGGGGCCGGGGACGCTATATAGCTATATATATGGGGCCGGAGACGCTATATAGCTATATATATATGGGGCCGGAGACGCTATATAGCTATATATATGGGGCCGGAGACGCTATATAGCTATATATATGGGGCCGGAGACGCTATATAGCTATATATATGGGGCCGGGAGACCGCTATATAGCTATATATATGGGGCGGGAGACGCTATATAGCTATATAAATGGGGCCGGAGACGCTATATAGCTATATATATATGGGGCCGGGGACGCTATATAGCTATATATATGGGGCCGGAGACGCTATATAGCTATATATATGGGGCCGGAGACGCTATATAGCTATATATATGGGGCCGGGGACGCTATATAGCTATATATATGGGGCCGGAGACGCTATATAGCTATATATATGGGGCCGGGGACGCTATATAGCTATATATATGGGGCCGGAGACGCTATATAGCTATATATATGGGGCCGGGGACGCTATATAGCTATATATAGGGGGCCGGGGGCGCTATATAGCTATATATATGGGGGGCGGAGGACGCTATATATAGCTATATATATGGGGCGGCCGGGAGACGCTATTATAGCTATATAATATAGGGCGGGGACGCTATAATGCTATATATATGGGGCCGGGGACGCTATATAGCTATATATATGGGGCCGGAGACGCTATATAGCTATATATATGGGGCCGGAGACGCTATATAGCTATATATATGGGGCCGGAGACGCTATATAGCTATATATATGGGGCTGGAGACGCTATATAGCTATATATATGGGGCCGGAGACGCTATATAGCTATATATATGGGGCCGGAGACGCTATATAGCTATATATATGGGGCCGGAGACGCTATATAGCTATATATATGGGGCCGGAGACGCTATATAGCTATATATATTGGGGCCGGAGACGCTATATAGCTATATATATGGGGCCGGGGACGCTATATAGCTATATATGGGGCCGGAGACGCTATATAGCTATATATATGGGGCCGGACGCTATATATCTATATATATGGGGCCGGAGACGCTATATAGCTATATATATGGGGCCGGGGACGCTATATAGCTATATATATGGGGCCGGGGACGCTATATAGCTATATATATGGGGCCGGAGACGCTATATAGCTATATATATGGGGCCGGGGATGCTATATATATAGCTATATATATGGGGCCGGAGACGCTATATAGCTATATATATGGGGCCGGAGACGCTATATAGCTATAATATGGGGCCGGAGACGCTATAATAGCTATATATATGGGGCCGGAGACGCTATATAGCTATATATATGGGGCCGGAGACGCTATATAGCTATATATATGGGGCCGGAGACGCTATATAGCTATATATATGGGGCCGGGGACGCTATATAGCTATATATATGGACCCGGGGACGCTATATAGCTATATATAGGGGCCGGGGACCGCTATATAGCTATATATATGGGGCCGGGGATGCTATATAGCTATATATATGGGGCCGGAGACAGCTATATAGCTATATATATGGGGGCCGGAGACGCTATACAGCTATATATATGGGGCCGGAGATGCTATATAGCTATATATATGGGGCCGGAGACGCTATATAGCTATATACAGTATCTGGGGCCGGAGACGCTATATAGCTATATATATATGGGGCCGGAGACGCTATATAGCTATATATATATATGGGGCCGGAGACGCTATATAGCTATATATATGGGGCCGGAGACGCTATATAGCTATATATAGGGGGCCGGAGACGCTATATAGCTATATATAGGGGGCCGGAGACGCTATATAGCTATATATAGGGGGCCGGAGATGCTATATAGCTATATACAGTATCTGGGGCCGGAGACGCTATATAGCTATATACAGGGGGCCGGAGACGCTATATAGCTATATACAGGGGGCCGGAGACGCTATATAGCTATATACAGGGGGCCGGAGACGCTATATAGATAATACATGGGGCCGGAGACGCTATATAGCTATATATATGGGGCCGGAGACGCTATATAGCTATATACAGGGGCCGGAGACGCTATATAGCTATATAAATGGGGGCCGGAGACGCTATATAGCTATATATATGGGGCCGGAGACGCTATATAGTAGATATACTATATAGCTATATAGTGGGGGCCGGAGACGCTATATAAGCGCTATATATGGGGCCGGAGACGCTATATAGCTATATATATGGTGGGTGCTAATGCGAGTAGACGCTATATGGGGGCCGGAGACCCGCTATATAGCTATATATATGGGGGCCGGAGACGCTATATACTAGATATATGGGGGGCCGGAGACGCTATATAGCTATATATATTTGGGGGGCCGGAGACGCTATATAGCTATATATAATGGGGTCCGGAGACGCTATATAGCTATATATGGGGGCCGGAGACGCTATATAGCTATATATCGGGGGCCGGAGACGCTATATAGCTATATATAGGGGGCCGGGAGACGCTATATAGCTATATAGTATATTATGGGCCGGAGACGCTATATAGCTAATATATGGGGCCGGAGACGCTATATAGCTATATATATAGGGGCCGGAGACGCTAATAGCTATATATATTGGGCCGGAGACGCTATATATGCTATATATATGGGGCCGGAGACGCTATATAGCTATATATATGGGGGGCCGGAGACGCTATATAGCTATATATATGGGGGCCGGAGACGCTATATAGCGCTATATATGGGGCCGGAGAACGCTATATATATGGGGGCCGGAGACGCTATATAGCTATATATATATGGGGCCGGAGACGCTATATAGCTATATATATGGGGCCGGAGATGCTAGCTAATATATATGGGGGCCGGAGACGCTATATAGCTATATATGGGGCCGGAGAGCTATATGCTATATATATGGGGCCGGAGACGCTATATATCTATATGGGGGGCTATAGCTTATATGGGGCCGGAGACGCTATATAGCTATATATATGGGGCCGGAGACGCTATATAGCTATATATATGGGGCCGGAGACGCTATATAGCTATATATATGGGGCCGGAGACGCTATATAGCTATATATATGGGGCCGGAGACGCTATATAGCTATATATATGGGGCCGGAGACGCTATATAGCTATATATATGGGGCCGGAGACGCTATATAGCTATATATATATGGGGCCGGAGACGCTGTATAGCTATATATATATGGGGCCGGAGACGCTATATAGCTATATATATATGGGGCCGGAGACGCTATATAGCTATATATATATGGGGCCGGAGACGCTATATAGCTATATATAGGGGGCCGGAGACGCTATATAGCTATATATATATATGGGGCCGGAGACGCTATATAGCTATATATATGGGGCCGGAGACGCTATATAGCTATATATATGGGGCCGGAGACGCTATATATATGGGGCCGGAGACGCTATATAGCTATATATATAGCTATATATATGGGGCCGGAGACGCTATATAGCTATATATGGGGCCGGAGACGCTATATAGCTATATATATGGGGCCGGAGACGCTATATAGCTATATATATGGGGCCGGAGACGCTATATAGCTATATATATGGGGCCGGAGACCGCTATATAGCTATATTAGGGCCGGAGACGCTATATAGCTATATATATGGGGCCGGAGACGCTATATAGCTATATATATATATGGGGCCGGAGACGCTATATAGCTATATATATGGGGCCGGAGACGCTATATAGCTATATATATGGGGCCGGAGACGCTATATAGCTATATATATGGGGCCGGAGACGCTATATAGCTATATATATGGGGCCGGAGACGCTATATAGCTATATATATGGGGCCGGAGACGCTATATAGCTATATATATGGGGCCGGAGACGCTATATAGCTATATATATGGGGCCGGAGACGCTATATAGCTATATATATGGGGCCGGAGACGCTATATAGCTATATATATGGGGCCGGAGACGCTATATAGCTATATATATGGGGCCGGAGACGCTATATAGCTATATATATGGGGCCGGAGACGCTATATAGCTATATATATGGGGCCGGAGACGCTATATAGCTATATATATGGGGCCGGAGACGCTATATAGCTATATATATGGGGCCGGAGACGCTATATAGCTATATATATGGGGCCGGAGACGCTATATAGCTATATATATGGGGCCGGAGACGCTATATAGCTATATATATGGGGCCGGAGACGCTATATAGCTATATACAGTATCTGGGGCCGGAGACGCTATATAGCTATATATATGGGGCCGGAGACGCTATATAGCTATATATATGGGGCCGGAGACGCTATATAGCTATATATATGGGGCCGGAGACGCTATATAGCTATATATATGGGGCCGGAGACGCTATATAGCTATATATATGGGGCCGGAGACGCTATATAGCTATATATATGGGGCCGGAGACGCTATATAGCTATATATATTTGGGGCCGGAGACGCTATATAGCTATATATATGGGGCCGGAGACGCTATATAGCTATATATATGGGGCCGGAGACGCTATATAGCTATATATATATGGGGCCGGAGACGCTATATAGCTATATATATGGGGCCGGAGACGCTATATAGCTATATATATGGGGGCCGGAGACGCTATATAGCTATATACAGTATGGGGCCGGAGACGCTATATAGCTATATATATTGGGGCCGGAGACGCTATATAGCTATATATATGGGGCCGGAGACGCTATATAGCTATATATATGGGGCCGGAGACGCTATATAGCTATATATAGGGGGCCGGAGACGCTATATAGCTATATATATGGGGGCCGGAGACGCTATATAGCTATATATATGGGGGCCGGAGACGCTATATAGCTATATATATGGGGGCCGGAGACGGTATATAGCTATATATATGGGGCCGAGACGCTATATAGCTATATACAGTATCTGGGGCCGGAGACGCTATATAGCTATATATATGGGGCCGGAGACGCTATATAGCTATATATATGGGGCCGGACGCGCTATATAGCTATATAGCTATATATAGGGGGCCGGAGACGCTATATAGCTATATATATGGGGCCGGAGACGCTATATAGCTATATATAGGGGGCCGGAGACGCTATATAGCTCTATATAGGGGGCCGGAGACGCTATATAGCTCTATATAGGGGGCCGGAGACGCTATATAGCTCTATATAGGGGGCCGGAGACACTATATAGCTCTATATAGGGGGCCGGAGACGCTATATACAGTCTGGCCTGCCAATACGCGAGCTTTTAATACGCGATTCACCTTATACGCGAGGAGGGGGTCGAATCATACCCAAAACTTTCAAAACGCGTGATGTACCTTTAAAACGCGAATCCGGGGCCGATATAAGGGCAATTCCGGGGAGTTCAGCTAATACGCGAGGCCCCCCACCATTCCGCGCATCCATCTGCGCAGGGACGCCAGGGCAGGGCATTGTGGGATACGCCAGTCTACCCTCAGTCCTCGCTCGCGCAACAGCAGTCCGACTCGTGTGCAGTGATATAGTTTTTTGCCCCCATCATCATGCCCCCTCGCAAGAACAAACTTATCACCCACCAGATGAAGCTGGAGGTCATCAAAAGAAAAGGAAAAGGAGAAGGAAACTCAGCCATCGGTCGAGCAATGGGTTTAGCGGAATCGACAGTTAGAACAATCTGGGCTAACCGAGAAAAGATCAACACCATCGTGAAGTCCTATGGTGCTGCCATGATGGACCAACGTTGCAGGAGCAACAATCCAGCTATGGTGGTCATGGAGCGATACCTGGCAGCATTCCTAGCCCGCAAACACCGTGAGCAAGTCCCGGTGGATAAGGCCTATATCAAACAGCAGGCTAAACTCTTCTACACCACCGCAAGTGCTAGGACAAAGTCTGGCCAGAATTTTAATTTTAAGGCATCCAACGGTTGGCTCCATGGCTTCATGAAACGGAAGGACCTAAGGAACATCAAGGTGTCCGGAGAACGTGGGTCTGCAGATGTGGTGGCAGCCGACACATTTCCTGGGGTGTTGAAGACCATAATCGAGGATGGTGGCTACACAAAGGATCAGATTTATAATGTGGATGAAAGTGGCTTGCAATACAAGTGTATGCCAAAATCTACATATCTTGCCAAATCTGTGAAACAGGCAAAGGGCCGCAAGATAGACAAGTCAAGGTTCACTGTCATGTTTACTGTGAACCTTTCCGGCAGCCACAAGATGCGGCCTGTAGTGGTGCACACAGCTGCCCACCCTCGATGTTACAAGAACCTGCGCGACATGAATGACACTGGAACTTATTGGTACAAGAGCGCTAATGGGTGGATGACTAGTGCCATTATGTCTGACTGGCTTGTCAAGCAATTTGTTCCTGACGCCCGCCTCAAATGCCAACAACTAGGCCTACCTTTCAAGGCCCTGTTATTGATGGACAACGCCCCTTGCCACCCACACTATTTAGAGACTCTACATCCCGACGTACAGATTGTTTTCATGCCACCAAAAACAACATCTCTCATACAGCCACTGGACCAAGAAGTCATATCGAATGTGAAGCTCTTTTACCAGACACGACTCTACAATTATCTACGCCAGAAGACAGAGAGCAATGAAGAGATTTTGGCTATGCAGCAGGAGTTCGCATCATCGTCTGATGAGGAACAGGCACCCCAGGCAGAGGCACCCCAGGCAGCGGCACCCCAGGCAGCGGCAGCAGAGGCACCCCAGGCAGCGGCAGCAGAGGCACCCAGGCAGCGGCACCCCAGGCAGCGGCAGCAGAGGCACCCCAGGCAGCGGCAGCAGAGGCACCCCAGGCAGCGGCACCCCAGGCACCACAGGCAGAGGCAGAGATGACCGTGACACACTTCTGGCGTGTTTTTACCATCAAATACGCAATCGACTTCCTTCTTCTAGCATGGGCTGATATAAATGATGCCACAATTAATCATGCCTGGCGAGCACTTACTCCTCATTTATGTGCTCCCAAGGCCAACAAAGTCCAGTCAGTCACCGAGGCAGAGGCAGAGGCAGTTCAAGCGGCCCGCGCAGTGGCTGGTTTCGGGGCAGTGACAGCCGAGGAGATTCGTGAGGTTATTGAGGCAGGTGAACAACAGACTCAAGGTGACACAATTGAGCAGATTGATGCCGAAGATCAAGCACATCAAGCACGACAACCGAACAACGACGTTGAACCAGCCCCTGCACCTGCTAACATGGATCTGTCTGTAGGTAAACTGAGCGAAATCTTGGCTTTAGTTGACCAACTCAAGGAAGGATTTCGCTCGGTGGAGCAGTGCCCTGTGAGAACACATGAAGTCCTGCTGGGCGTTGACAGTGTTTTCCGCTTTTATTCTGACAAACATCATCAGGAAGTCAACAAGAGGAGACAAACTTTAATGACAAGATTCCTTGCCCGCCAAGAACCTCAACAAGAAGATGATGACGAACCCCAACCTTCGACCTCGGCAGGCTCGGCTGCTCAGGTTGACATGCCCGACGATGATTTTGGTGGCTTCATGAGGGAGGTTCAGGTGGAACAAAGGCGCCTGGCCCTCAACAGAGTGCTAGATGCCAGGGATAGTTCGTCGGACGATGATGATGCCGGGGCCGGGGCCGGGGCCGGGGCTGGGGCCGGGGCCGGGGCACATTAGCTGAACTCGCCCTGCCTCGGAGGGGGCCTGCCTCGGAGCCCCCACCCTTCATATCTACAGTTACTGTTAATTTTAAGGTGAGTTTATTATTATTGTTATATTTTCTTATGATTTGGATGTTTATGTATACATATATGTACCTTTTGTGGCAATTGACGGAGATAAATAGGCCTAAAGTAGACAACTTGGAGTCAGTGCCGCCCATATCGATTTATTCCCATATAATACTCTATTGCTAATACGCGAATTTTCATTCCGCGCCCTCGCGTGTCGCCCATATTCTCGCGTATTGGCAGGCCAGACTGTAGCTCTATATAGGGGGCCGGAGACGCTATATAGCTATATATATGGGGCCGGAGACGCTATATAGCTATATATATGGGGCCGGAGACGCTATATAGCTATATACAGTATCTGGGGCCGGAGACGCTATATAGCTATATATATGGGGCCGGAGACGCTATATAGCTATATATATGGGGCCGGAGACGCTATATAGCTATATACAGTATCTGGGGCCGGAGACGCTATATAGCTATATATGGGGCCGGAGACGCTATATAGCTATATATATGGGGCCGGAGACGCTATATAGCTATATATATGGGGCCGGAGACGCTATATAGCTCTATATAGGGGGCCGGAGACGCTATATAGCTCTATATAGGGGGCCGGAGACGCTATATAGCTATATATATGGGGCCGGAGACGCTATATAGCTATATATATGGGGCCGGAGACGCTATATAGCTATATACAGTATCTGGGGCCGGAGACGCTATATAGCTATATATATGGGGCCGGAGACGCTATATAGCTATATATATGGGGCCGGAGACGCTATATAGCTATATACAGTATCTGGGGCCGGAGACGCTATATAGCTATATATATGGGGCCGGAGACGCTATATAGCTATATATATGGGGCCGGAGACGCTATATAGCTATATATATGGGGCCGGAGACGCTATATAGCTATATACAGTATCTGGGGCCGGAGACGCTATATAGCTATATATATGGGGCCGGAGACGCTATATAGCTATATATAGGGGGCCGGAGACGCTATATAGCTATATATATGGGGCCGGAGATGCTATATAGCTCTATATAGGGGGCCGGAGACGCTATATAGCTCTATATAGGGGGCCGGAGACGCTATATAGCTCTATATAGGGGGCCGGAGACGCTATATAGCTCTATATAGGGGGCCGGAGATGCTATATAGCTCTATATAGGGGGCCGGAGACGCTATATAGCTCTATATAGGGGGCCGGAGACGCTATATAGCTCTATATAGGGGGCCGGAGACGCTATATAGCTATATATAGGGGGCCGGAGACGCTATATAGCTCTAAATAGGGGGCCGGAGACGCTATATAGCTATATATAGGGGGCCGGAGACGCTATATAGCTATATATAGGGGGCCGGAGACGCTATATAGCTCTATATAGGGGGCCGGAGACGCTATATAGCTCTATATAGGGGGCCGGAGACGCTATATAGCTCTATATAGGGGGCCGGAGACGCTATATAGCTATATATAGGGGGCCTGAGACGCTATATAGCTCTATATAGGGGGCCGGAGACGCTATATAGCTATATATATGGGGCCGGAGACGCTATATAGCTATATATAGGGGGCCGGAGACGCTATATAGCTATATATATGGGGCCGGAGACGCTATATAGCTATATATAGGGGGCCGGAGACGCTATATAGCTCTATATAGGGGGCCGGAGACGCTATATATATTGGGCCGTTCACTGGGTACGGATGGGGGTAACGGCCTTAAAGGGAGGTATTTAGTTTGTTCCCTAGACCTCCATCAACCTTAAAATTACACCTCCTCGAGTCCCTTTCAAGATAAATTTGTACATTTTTCGGTAGAAAAATGTCCCGGCCGAAGGCCTGTTCCTCTCAAATTACAGGCTCGCTATCGCGCGCCAGGATAAAATAGACACCTGAATTGCACGAAAGGTCTTAATATGGGGTGAAAGTTCTTAAAATCGCTAAACTAATGGGGCAAACTTTTTATAATATCAAAAACAATGGGGCTAAACATGAGGGAGAAAAGGATCAAGAAAAAAATCCCTCAAGTGGAGATCTCCCCTTAACCCCTTCACCACCATGACGTAATTGTCATCATATCCTGGTTACCATTAGACGATTTTCTTTAGTTTGTAATCTACCTCTAGGACTCAAATGGGTAAATACGATCTCAACAAACCCTCTTAGTGCCATAGGTCCTTCTTAACCTGCATAAAATCATTGCAATTTAGGCAGATTCAAAAGTAAAAGACATCATGGTGGTGCTGAAGGGGTTAAGGGGGTAGTGCTTGTTTTTTGGTCTATATGTAGGTGAGGCACAAATAGAAACAGTGAGGGAAGCCAGACAGATGAAACAGGAATTCCAGCAACTCCTTATCATAAGCCTATGTGGCCTCCCCTGGGTACTGCCCTGCTCGATGGCTATATACTGTACATTCATTACATATAAACCAGCAAATCGTGACCCCTAATCTCCGTCCCTTGATTTTGGCCCTGTCACTCTTTCAACTATGGGGGAGGCACTCGCTATAGGCAGTTTTGCCTTTTGCCTCCCTCAATCACATAGAAAAAAAAAAAAAAAAAAAAAGACGGGAGCAAATGTCCACATCTATATCCCTGGCTGACTCTTCCCAAATGGCAGAAAGAATACCTCGATTACTGAAGTCAGTTTTGAGAAATGAGAGGTTGGAGTCGGGATCTCTAAAGCCTACCTATAATGACCAGGGGTATACCTACAAATCTCTCTCTCTATCTCTATCTCTCTATCTCTCTCTCTCTCTCTCTCTCTCTCCCCTTCCTACTTCCCACTTCCTCTTCCGGTCCCAGTCTGACAGTTCTCTTACCTGGCAACACATGGCAACTACTACAATCAATATATTTCCAACTGATAATGTCTAGCGAGGCCGATCCTAAAGCCGGTATCACACGAGCGCTTTTTCACTCAACATTTATACTTAACACTGGTCTGGCAGCTTAGGAGGTCAACATATACAATATTTATGATGCCTAAATTCGTCTAGCTTCCGATACCAGTGCAAAATATTCCAAAAATGTTGCCAGGAAAATGTTGATAATCGAATGTTGACTATAAAAGCTCTCGTGTGATACCGGCTTTAGTGATCTTGGCCCCATTCATTGTTCTTCCCTCTCACTAAAACAATACGCTTTCCATAATGCAGTTGGGTCTGAGTACATGATTAGATTGATATCAAAAAGTTCGAAAATGGATATTAATCGTGATCGTGTACTCAACCTTTAACTGTGTTGGTGGTGTAATGGTTTAGGTGCTTATGTTCTGGGTGTGCGTGTCCCGAGTTCGAATCCCGGGAGGACCATATATTATGCTTTCATTAGTTTATTCAAGTGCATTGGGGTTGTCATTGATGATTAATGTTAAGAACGGGGTGTTACTTATAATATTAATGTTATGAACGGGGTGTTACTTATAATATTAATGTTATGAACGGGGTGTTACTTATAATATTAATGTTATGAACGGGGTGTTACTTATAAATATTAATGTTATGAACGGGGTGTTACTTATAATATTAATGTTATGAACGGGGTGTTACTTATAATATTAATGTTATGAACGGGGTGTTACTTATAATATTAATGTTATGAACGGGGTGTTACTTATAATATTAATGTTAGGAACGGGGTGTTACTTATAATTAATATTAAGAACGGGGTGTTACTTATTAATATTAAGAACGGGGTGTTACTTATTAATATTAAGAACGGGGTGTTACTTATTAATATTAAGAACGGGGTGTTACTTATTAATATTAAGGTTAGGAACGGGGTGTTACTTATGTATATTAAGGTTAGGAACGGGGTGTTACTTATGTATATTAAGGTTAGGAATGGGGTGTTACTTATTAATATTAAGAACGGGGTGTTACTTATTAATATTAAGAACGGGGTGTTACTTATTAATATTAAGAACGGGGTGTTACTTATAATATTAATGTTATGAACGGGGTGTTACTTATAATATTAATGTTAAGAACGGGGTGTTACTTATAATATTAATGTTATGAACGGGGTGTTACTTATAATATTAATGTTATGAACGGGGTGTTACTTATAATATTAATGTTATGAACGGGGTGTTACTTATAATATTAATGTTATGAACGGGGTGTTACTTATAATATTAATGTTAGGAACGGGGTGTTACTTATAATATTAATGTTAGGAACGGGGTGTTACATATAATATTAATGTTATGAACGGGGTGTTACTTATAATATTAATGTTATGAACAGGGTGTTACTTATAATATTAATGTTAAGAACGGGGTGTTACTTATAATATTAATGTTATGAACGGGGTGTTACTTATAATATTAATGTTATGAACGGGGTGTTACTTATAATATTAATGTTATGAACGGGGTGTTACTTATAATATTAATGTTATGAACGGGGTGTTACTTATAATATTAATGTTATGAACGGGGTGTTACTTATAATATTGATGTTATGAATGGGGTGTTACTTATAATATTAATGTTATGAACGGGGTGTTACTTATAATATTAATGTTATGAACGGGGTGTTACTTATAATATTAATGTTAAGAACGGGGTGTTACTTATTATTCAGCTATAGTGAAGATTTTGTAGCGAAATATGCTGCTGATAATGAACACTTGGTATTTGGATGGTACAGACTAATAACACACACATAACAAAGCCACTCCAACAGCTTCCTCTCCCTCCAACACCCCTTCTCCCCTCTCTACACTCTTCAGAAAAGTAGGAAAAGTAGAATGTAGATACGAGGTGCCATTGTAAAGGCTTATCCCTCAATACCTTCACCTGATATAGTAGTTTCATAATTGTCCATTAAGTATTCAAAATTCAGCTGCTAAGGAATTCAATTTGCCGTCAACTTGGACTAAACAGACTATACACTCATTTCCGAGACAAATAGGTGTGGATGTTTTAGATAAATTAGATGAAGAATCTTAATGTTCCTTTTAACCCTTTACAGGGCAAATGACCAAATTCAATCATGCGAGGGATCGACAAAATTTGGACCTATGAGCGCGCGAATTTGCACTACATCCCAAAACACTCCACCCCAATATGGATACAACCAAAGGAGACAGATACCACATTCTCTCAACCAAAGGAGACAGATACAACATTCTCTCAACCAAAGGAGACAGATACCACATTATCTCAACCAAAGGAGACAGATACCACATTCTCTCAACCAAAGGAGACAGATACCACATTCTCTCAACCAGAGGAGACAGATACCACATTCTCTCAACCAAAGGAGACAGATACCACATTCTCTCAACCAAAGGAAACAGATACAACATTATCTCAACCAAAGGAGACAGATACCACATTCTCTCAACCAAAGGAGACAGATACCACATTCTCTCAACCAAAGGAGACAGATACAACATTCTCTCAACCAAAGGAGACAGATACCACATTCTCTCAACCAAAGGAGACAGATACAACATTCTCTCAACCAAAGGAAACAGATACAACATTATCTCAACCAAAGGAGACAGATACCACATTCTCTCAACCAAAGGAGACAGATACCACATTCTCTCAACCAAAGGAAACAGATACAACATTATCTCAACCAAAGGAGACAGATACCACATTATCTCAACCAAAGGAGACAGATACCACATTCTCTCAACCAAAGGAGGCATATACAACATTCTCTCAACCAAAGGAGACAGATACCACATTCTCTCAACCAAAGGAGACCGATACAACATTCGCTCAACCAAAGGAGACAGATACAACATTCTCTCAACCAAAGGAGAAAGATACCACATTATCTCAACCAAAGGAGACAGATACAACATTATCTCAACCAAAGGAGACAGATACCACATTATCTCAACCAAAGGAGACAGATACCACATTCTCTCAACCAAAGGAGACAGATACCACATTCTCTCAACCAAAGGAGACAGATACCACATTATCTCAACCAAAGGAGACAGATTCAACATTCTCTCAACCAAAGGAGACAGATACAACATTCTCTCAACCAAAGGAGACAGATACAACATTCTCTCAACCAAAGGAGACAGATACAACATTCTCTCAACCAAAGGAGACAGATACAACATTCTCTCAACCAAAGGAGACAGATACAACATTCTCTCAACCAAAGGAGACAGATACAACATTCTCTCAACCAAAGGAGACAGATACAACATTCTCTCAACCAAAGGAGACAGATACCACATTCTCTCAACCAAAGGAGACAGATACCACATTATCTCAACCAAAGGAGACAGATACAACATTCTCTCAACCAAAGGAAACAGATACAACATTATCTCAACCAAAGGAGACAGATACAACATTATCTCAACCAAAGGAGACAGATACAACATTCTCTCAACCAAAGGAGACAGATACCACATTTTCTTAACCAAAGGAGACAGATACAACATTTTCTCAATCAAAGGAGACAGATACAACATTCTCTCAACCAAAGGAGACAGATACAACATTCTCTCAACCAAAGGAGACAGATACAACATTCTCTCAACCAAAGGAGACAGATACAACATTCTCTCAACCAAAGGAGACAGATACAACATTCTCTCAACCAAAGGAGACAGATACCACATTCTCTCAACCAAAGGAGACAGATACAACATTCTCTCAACCAAGGGGACAACTACCACATTCTCTCAACCAAAGGAGACAGATACAACATTCTTTCAACCAAAGGAGACAGATACCACATTCTCTCAACCAAAGGAGCCAGATACAACATTCTGTCAACCAAAGGAGACAGATACAACATTATCTCAACCAAAGGAGACAGATACCACATTCTCTGAACCAAAGGAGACAGATACAACATTCTCTCATGCAACGTTGGTAACATCTAGACACATTTAAGTTCCCCGCCCACCAACATTCCTTCCCTCCCGTAGTTGCTTAAGGGGAGATTTCCACTTGAGGGATTTTTTTCTTTATCCCTTTCTCCCTCATGTTTAGCCCCATTGTTTTTTAGATTTTAAGACGTTCGCCCCATTAGTTTGGCAATTTTAAGAAATTTCACCCCATTTATGTCACTTTTAAGACCTTTCGTGCCATTTAGGTGTCGATTTTTTCGTGGCGAGCGACAGCGAGCCTGTAATTTAAGAGGAACCGGCCTTTGGCCGGGACATTTTTCTACCGAAAAATGTACAAATTTATCTTGAAAGGGGGTCAAGGGGGTGTAATTTCAAGCTTGATGGAAGTCTAGGAAACACACTAAAAACCTCCCCTTAACGACCGTCTTGTTATACCGTGGTGGACATGGTTAAGGTTTATGTCTGTGGCCAGGAGGGAGGGAGAGAGAGAGAGAGGCAATGGGCCGAGAGGTTACAAGTTCCATGGCTTTTGAGATCTTAATACGTTTGTCCCATTAATTGGCGATTTTAAGAACTTTCGCCCTCATTTCTGTCAATTTTAATACCTTTCGTGCCATTTAGGTGTCGATTTTTCCCTGGCGAGCGATAGCGAGCCTTTAATTTAAGAGGATCCGGACATTTTTCTACCGAAAAATGTACAAATTTGTCTCGAAAGTGGGTCTAGGGTGTGTAATTTTAAGCTTGATGGAGGTCTAGGGAACAAACTAAAAACCGAAAGGGGGTCTAGGGGGTGTAATTATAAGCTTGATATAAGCTTGATGGAGGTCTAGGGAACAAACTAAAAACCTTCCCTTAACGACCGTCTCGATATACCGTGGTGGACATGTGTAAGGTTTTATGTCTGTGGCCGGGAGAGCGAGCAATGGGCCGAGGGATTAGTCTGAGAGGCAAGGCGAGGCAAGGCAACGAAGAGTTATTGGGAGGCTAACTGACAGAGATTATTTTACAAGGGTACACTCTCTCTCCCATATTTGTGAAGACACTCTTACACGTACACACACACACACACACACACACACACACACGAATACAGTACATATACATATATATATATATATATATGTGTGTGTGTACTGTACCCCCGTAATCTTGTGTTAATCCATGACCATTTTGGTGGGGGCAGTACTCAAGGTATTAGTGAGTTGGGCCTATAATTGGGCCTTGTAATTGGGGTTGGGTGTGACAGGGATCTGCCTTGTATGGGCCGATCGGCTTTTTGCAGACTCCCATTTTCTTTTATATATATATATATATATATACTGTATATATAACATATTAAAGTAATGTACTGACTTCTTTCAATGAGAGACTAAAGAGAATACACACATTTATGAATTTCTCATATTTGCATTTACTCATCACCCATTGCTGATAAGCTAAATATTTAAGATAGTTTAATTTGCATAATATATTTATATTGTGGATAGTTTAATATATTTATATTGTGGATAGTTTAATATATTTATATTGTGGATAGTTTAATATATTTATATTGTGGATAGTTTAATATATTGTGGATAGTTTAATATATTGTGGATAGTTTAATATATTGTGGATAGTTTAATATATTGTGGATAGTTTTAATATATTGTGGATAGTTTAATATTGTGGATAGTTTAATATATTGTGGATAGTTTAATATATTGTGGATAGTTTAATATATTGTGGATAGTTTAATATATTGTGGATAGTTTAATATATTGTGGATAGTTTAATATATTGTGGATAGTTTAATATTATTACACTAAACAGATGCATGAAGTTGGATATTGTTAAAGGAACGTGTCATGTTGTCGAGCGTGTACACTCTTGCCGAATAATAGGGACGTGACACAAGCAATTAGGCATTTCCGGTCCCACAAAGAGGAAGGGAAGGTCTATGTACCTGGGTAAACAACAGATTTTATAACGTTCGGTCCATTAATTTGACGATTTTAATACCTTTCGCCCTATTTCGTTGTCAATTTTAAGACCTTTCGTGCCATTTAGGTGTCGATTTGTTCCTAGCAAGCCTGTACTTTAAAGAGGAACCGGCCTTTGGCCGGGACATTTTTCTACCGAAAAATGTACAAATTTATCTTGAAGAGGGATCGAGGGGGTGTTTTTTTAAGCTTGATGGAGGTCTAGCGAGGAAACTAAAAAATAAACGAATACATGAATTAATAGCCCCCAAAACCTGTCACTATCCCGTTAAATATACTGTTTGTATCATATTGTAGTTTAGCCCGAGCCGAATAGAGGGTGTGACACAATTGATTAGGCATTTCTGGTCCGACAAAGAGGAAGTGAAGATTTATATAGCGGGGTAAACAACAGCTAAATTTATCTGGCCCGGACAAAGGAGCGTCAATTACAGGAAGAGTTGATTTTTTTTTTCTTTTCTTGTGACGACACGATAGTTGAGGTAAAAAAAAAAAAAAAAAAAAAAAAAAACATATACACCCCCCCCCCCCCCCACACACCTACACACACACACACACACATACAAACACACACACGCACGCACACACACCCACACCCACACAAATACACACACACACCTACACAAACACCCACACACACACACACAAGAAGGAAATGCATAAATAAGTCTAGCCTAGAAGGAGAGGCAGAGAGAGGAAAGTAGAAGTGTCCGAGAGAGTGCCAGGGGGAGGTGCTCTATACTCAGCCTCTGCCAAAGTACTCAACCCCCGCCTCTCCCATTATTGCTCCTATGTAGAGTCGCGCTAATAAGTCATGTCTCGGCACCAATTATATTTTGATTCATCATTGGTATCAGCAATATCTAAGCATAATTTCTTCGTATCGAGTGAAATATATAAACATGTTCCTACACTTCCCTACCTTATTCAATATCTGACAGATATTGATACAGCACAGAACAAGCCAAACGTAATGACAGCTAGGACATGTCGACTTATTAGCGCGACCGTTCAGTGGCGCTAATAAGTCATGTCTCAGCTGTCATTACGTTTGGTTTGCTCTGTGCTGTAATAATGTCTGTCAGATGTTGAATAGGGTGGGTAAGTGTAGGAACATGTTTGTATATTTCACTCGATATGAAGAAATCAAGCTTAGATATTGCTGATACCAATTATTGATCTAAACATACTTGGTGCTCAGGCATCACTTATTAGAGCGACTGTACACTTTCAAACACACTTATATTCGCGTGTCTTTTGGGGAAAATGAATACCCTACGCTGTATGGATCAGACCACATACATGAATAAGCTTGCTATTATATATATATATTTTTTTTTTTTTTTTTTTTTGGCCAGCTTTCAATCTTGAAGTATGTGATAATGTTTTAGAAGTTGCATAAATAGACTAACTTCAATACGAAGCTGCCGTTTGTGCCTTTCCTTTTTATCAACTCTACTTATTCTGAAAAGTAGCTCACTGACACTTTGGGGCTCCGCTGCCACTCCTGCTGTTTGTAAACATTGCATTACAGAAAAAGTTTACTATGACGTAGAGAGTAAAGACATGACTTATCGTGTCACCAACTTTTAAGCAAAGTATAAATACACAGAGGGCCTCGGAGTCGGACGGATCCTAAATTGAGTGGTCAATCCTGCAAGTCCTTCAGTAAACTGGCTTGGGTTGTCCCTCTTACAGGGAATATGTCCGCTTGGGGGCATTCTGTGTATGGCCACCCTCATTAAGGGGAGTAAGGCGTCCGGCAATAGATAGATAGATAGATAAATACGCAAAAAATAGGCATCACTACTTAAGAGTACATAATTATTATAAAGTATAGCATGGCAAGAATAAAACGATATTTTCTTCCTTTTTGCCATTTTTACCTTCTCTGTTTCAGGTTTGCCATTCTATTGTTATTTTTTTTTTTTTTTTACACAACAAGGCAAATACTGTGATTACTTTTCGCATATATATTTGTTTTATAATTGAAAGTTATAGTAATCAAATAGTGATTATAAAAAGTTGTGTACAATATATTTAGCAAAGACCCTTAGCTCCCCACCAAAACCGAAGAAAATGAGACATACCAGATTCAGTGTTTTCCCGCCGCCCCAAGTTTATTTTCTCCTTCCTCCCCCTCCCCCCCCCCCCCCCCCAAGACTACCCCCTCCCCCTCAGCCCCCCTGCCAACCCATCCATCCGTTAAGACCCCCTCACAGGCTTGATTTATTTGACCTGCCCTTCCGTCACACACCTTGGTTTCCTCAGCTTCCCCCCTCTCCTACTCTGCCTCACCATTCCCTCACCCTCCCTCTCCTTAACCCTTTCACGCATTTATGACGCAGAGGTTGCCAGATTCGCAATAAGAAATAGAGTTCTCTCACTCTTATAATTACCTCTCCAAAATTAGTGTTCTGCCCACAGCTAACTCAAAGACAACTGCAGAGGTTGAAGTAACTAAACTAAAGGTTTTTAAATACCCCTGATGTTAACAAAGGCTTTAAAGTATCCCTAATAGGCTCCAAATCACGTCATATGTCGGAGAGGGTTAATATTATACTATAGGTAGCGCCAGCGAACTTGACAATAATCTTGACCCCTTAACTTCTTATAACTCGAAATGAATGAAAGCAATCGGGCTGACGTTTCTATCATTTGGGAAGAGTCCACCAGGAAATAGGTGTGGATATTTTCAGCCAGTTTGTTCTAGGTCCTTTTGAGATACAGAGAGGTCAGGGATCGAGATTATTGTCAAGCTCGTTGGCGCTACCTATAGTTCCGTTTACATATTTTCACTCAATCCTCCTCCTATTCCATTACGTTAGCATTTGCTGTCTGTTAACCCTTTGAAGCTCTGACGCGTTTCAGCAGTTTATTTTGGCTATCATTAGACGATTTTATGCAGCTTAGGAAGTATATGTGGGTATTAAAAGAGTAAATACTGTCTCAATCAACCCTTTGACTTCCATATACCGTTACTATTCTGAATAAAATCGTCTAATAGTATCCAGAAACAACAGAAACGCATGTTGGAGCTTGAAAGGGTTAATTCCTATTTGTTTTCCTCAGTGAATGAAGGAGACAAAAGGCAAAGCTGCCTGTAACAAGTGTCTCCCCAAAAGTTGAAAGAGTGACAGAGCCAAAATCAAAGTACGTTAGAGTCAAAATGTCTGGACACTCGGAGTTTGAAGCAGTTTAAGTCATAGGACAAGGGAAAGACAGATTGAGGGAGAGAGTTTAAGTCATAGGACAAGGGAAAGACAGATTGAGGGAGAGAGTTTAAGTCATAGGACAAGGAAAGACTTTTTACTGTCCCCCCTTTCACTCACTCAACCCCACAATTTGCCGGAGGATAACAGGTTTTTCACAATACGTAGACGGAGGTCTTTTAAAAAAAAAAAAGGAAAGACAGATTGAGGGAGAGAGTTCCAAAGCTTGCTTGTTGAGTTGAAGAAAGACTGGGATTTTTTTTCCGATCTTGGGTCTGACAGTTGGACAGAATAGGGGTGGGAGTGTGTTGAAAGGCGGGAGCCCCCCACTCTCCGTAAGAGAGAGAACTCTGAAGAACATTGATCATTGTATTATCGGTAGAAGAGTCAGAGAGATGCAACATTGTGGCGTGTAGAGAGAGAGAGAGAGAGATTGTTAGAGGAAGTGAGTTGATGAGATGAAATGCTTTTGACTCTATCCTTTCAAGAGGAGCAGTATGGATTGAACCTCCCCACACATGCAAACAATACTCAATACATGGGTGTACTGTGCCCTTATACAAAGCAAGAAGCTGTGCGGGGGTGGAGAACCCACGGAGACGGTTGAGTACACCTAACTTCTGGGTAGCTGTTTGATCATGAATATGATTGATTACAGACTTGATCCTTGTTGAGTCTAACGTTATTATTATGTTTAAATCCAGTTGTTACAAACATTTTATGAATGGAGGATGCCTTTAGGCACATGGACCTTTTTGTTTTATCTGTGTTTTTCCTTCCTCCGTTCATTGTCTCTTTAAAAAAAAAAAACAAAAAAAAAAAAAAAAGGGGGGGTGACCTGCTTTTATTTTCTCCTTTTCTCTCTTTCTCTGGCTTGTATTCATTCGGCCCCATTCAGCCAACTGTTTTAAGACGTTTATCCCCATCCAGGTGTCGATTTCTTCCTGGCGAGCGATAGAGAACCAACATTGTATGGAGAAATCCGGCTTTGCCG
This sequence comes from Paralithodes platypus, assembly GCA_032716605.1. Classification (NCBI taxonomy): domain Eukaryota; kingdom Metazoa; phylum Arthropoda; class Malacostraca; order Decapoda; family Lithodidae; genus Paralithodes; species Paralithodes platypus. The sequence goes on from CM064486.1 coordinate 69,244,428, forward strand.
GAGAAATCTTTCTATCGAAAAATTTACAAATTTAGCCTGCTGTCAAAAAACATTTTTAAAAACATGCTGGCTTGCTATCGCTCGCCAGGAAAATATCAACACCTGGATGGGGATAAACGTCTTAAAAAAGTAGGCTGAATGGGGCCGGATGAATACAACCCAGAGAGAGAGGGAGAGAAAGAAAAAAATAAACGAGGTGGGTCCCCTTAAGTTACTCGTCCTTTTACCAATGTGTTCTATGTTGAACCGTGTTCCATTCCCACAAGGAGCGTCTTAAAGAATTAAATATATTTCCTGTAACCCTTTTTAATCCTTTTTAAACTGCCTAACACCATCTAAATTTAGCCAGAATCAAAGGTTAACAATAGAGAGCTTCAAAATAAAACTAGATAGGCATGTGGACGAAATGGGTTGGGTTTGAAAGGGATCTGCCTTGTGTGTTCTTACGTAAAAAGGTGTCATGATACAGAAGGGGTCTATGAAACCTGAGGAGCTACTAAAGCACTCACTGCTCCATAGTTGTACTATGGCTTGTATTTATAGTATGGTGGCCCAGAAACTCCCAACCAACAAATGTCGGGTTGAAAAAAAACAAAAAAAAAAAAAACAAGAAAAAAAAAGTAAAAAAAAAAAAAAAAAAAAAAATCTTAAGTCAGTGTGATGTATTGGTTAAGGAGGTTAGTGGATATTTTTGGGTCTATCTATTTACTTTACTTAGGCTATTTATATATTTTATAGTTTCCTCGCTCAGCCTCCATCAAGCTTAAAACAAAAACGTATACCCCCCCCCCCCCCCATCAAGATAAATGTGTAAATATTTCGGTCTCGGCCAGTTCCTCCTACAATTACAGGCTTGCTATCGCTCGCCAGGAGAAAATCGACACCTAAATGGTACAAAAGGTAATTATACTGACAAAGAATTGGGGCAAAAGGTCTTAAAATAGCCAAAGTAATGGAACGAACGTCGTAAAAATGTCAAAGCTAATGTGACATGAGGGAGAAAAGCAACTACCTCCCCCCTAACGTATTACCCTGCAGCCGGTACCACACGAGCACTTTTTCCCTCAACATTTATCCTCAACACTGGTCTGGCAGCTTATGAGGTCGCCATTTATAACATTCCTGTCGCCTAAATTGGTCTATCGCCAGTCTAGTTTCCGATGCCAGTGCAAGATATTCCAGAAATGTTGCCAGAAAAATGTTGATCATCGAATGTTGACTATAAAAGCTCTCGTGTGATACTGGCTTAAGGGGAGATGGTTAACTTTTGGGGCGATTTTTGCATGTATTCAATATTTTTCTAGTTTCCTCCCTAAACCTCCATCAAATAAAAAAACAAAAATATCCATTAGATTCCCCCTTCTAGATTAATTTGTACATTTTTCGGTAGAAAAATATCCCGGCCGAAGGCCGGTTCTTCAAAAACATTACAGGCTCACTATCGTTCGCCAGGGAAAACATCGACACCTAAATAGCACGAAAGGTCTAAATATTGACGAAGAAATGGGACGAAAGGTATTAAAATCTACTAACTAATGGGGCAAACATCTTAACATCTGAAAACTAATGGGGCTAAACATGAGGGAGAAAGTGGTCCAGAAAACCGGCCCATCTATGAGATTCTCGACAAACAAAAATATTCTTATGTAAAATATATTATTAAATCATACAAATTAATATTAGATGTCAGTATCCAATGAGCCTAGAGAATGTTGCATATGCATTGCTTGAAACATTAATAAAACCATGAAATCGTTCCATCAGTAATATATCGTGGCAGGAATTAAATTTGTTATTAGCTCATACCTAGAAGCCTTTTTCAACTGTTTTCCCTGGTACACTCGTTCCAAAAAGTATCCGCACCCCTACCTTGATAATCTGGTGTATAGAGCTTCGTAGGGTTTGCATATCTACCTGTAGCTATATCTATCTATACTACCTAAGACCTACTACCTACGACCTACCACTTATACTACCAAGCTGTACACACCAGATTATCAGGGTAGGGGTGCAGATACTTTTTGGACCGAGTGTACAGTCGCGCTAATAAATCACGTCCCAGCTGTCATTACTTTTGGCTTGCTCTGTGCTGTATTAATGTCTGTCAGATGTTGAATAGGGTGGGTAGGTGTAGGAACATGTTTGTATATTTCACTCGATATGAAGAAATGAAGCTTAGATATTGCTGATACCAAATATGGATCAAAACATACTTGGTGCCGAAACATCACTTATTAGCGCGACTGTACATGCATTAGTTGTTTTGAAAGATGTGACGCCTTTGTTTTTCACCTTGATTCCCCAAAATCTTGCATCTAATACGAAAGCTATAATAACCGACTGAAAACTGTATTATCTACTCCAATGCCTTAAGGGGGGTGACCTGCTTTTGGTTATTTCTGTCTTTTTCTCTATTTCTCTGGCTTGTATCCATTCGGCCCCATTCAGCCAACTATTTTAAGACGTTTATCCCCATCTAGGTGTCGATTTCTTCCTGGCGAGCGATAGCGAGCCAGCATTATATGAAGAAATCCGGCTTCGCCGGAGACATTGTTCTATCGAAAATTTTACAAATTTAGCCTGCTGTCAAACAAAAATACTAAATATACTGGCTCGCTACCGCTCACCAGTAAAAAATTGACACCTGGATGGGGATAAACGTCTTAAAACAGTAGGCTGAATGGGGCCAAATGGATACAAGCCAGAGAAAGATAGAAAAGGACAGTCCATAACAGGTGACCCCCCTTAAAGACTGGTGAAATCATTGAGTAGTATTACAGTATATGGTATGTATAAAACTGTACTGATGTCTTAGAGTTATAATGTCCTTAATTCCGTTCATGATACTGGTTTAGGACCCCCGTGATCGAACCTGCACGCAATAAATCCTTTATCTAGAGGGAGAGTTGTATTAAGAATATATATATATATAGGTCTATATATACATATATATACTGTATATATATATACAGTATATATATATATATATATATAAAATCTATTTTAGATATTTAATATTTGCTTTTCTTATTCCACAACTACTGTTTCCGTGTTCCACTCTTGTTTTGCCTCTACAACACTCCAACACTCCAACACTCCAACACTCCTAAACTCCAACACTCCTAAACTCCAACACTCCAACACTCCTACACTCCAACACTCCTAAACTCCAACACTCCAACACTCCTACACTCCAACACACCAACACTCATACACTCCAACACTCCTACACTCCAACACTCATACACTCCTACACTCCAACACTCCTACACTCCAACACTCCTACACACCAACACTCATACACTCCTACACTCCAACACTCCTACACTCCTACACTCCAACACTCCTACACTCCAAGACTCCAACACTCCAACACACCAACACTCATACACTCCAACACTCCTACACTCATACACTCCTACACTCCAACACTCCAACACTCCTACACTCCAACACTCCTACACTCCAACACTCCTACACTCCTATATTCCAACACTCCTACACTCCTACATTCTTACACTCATACACTCATACATTCTTACACTCCTACACTCCAACACTCCTACACTCTTACACTCCTACATTCTTACACTCCTACACTCATACATTCTTACACTCCTACACTCATACATTCTTACACTCCTACACTCCTACATTCTTACACTCCTACATTCTTACACTCCTACATTCTTACACTCCTACACTCATACATTCTTACACTCCTACACTCATACATTCTTACACTCCTACATTCTTACACTCATACACTCCTACATTCTTGCACTCCTACATTCTTACACTCCTACACTCCTACATTCTTACACTCCTACACTCATACATTCTTACACTCCTACACTCATACATTCTTACACTCCTACATTCTTACACTCCTACACTCATACATTCTTACTCCTACACTCCTACATTCCTACACTCCTACATTCTTACATTCCTACATTCTTACACTCCTACATTCTTACACTCATACACTCCTACACTCCTACATTCTTACACTCCTACATTCTTACACTCCTACATTCTTACACTCCTACATTCTTACACTCATACACTCCTACATTCTTACATTCTTGCACTCCTACATTCTTACACTCCTACACTCCTACATTCTTACACTCCTACATTCTTACAATCCTACACTCCTACATTCTTACACTCCTACATTCCTACACTCCTACATTCTTACACTCCTACATTCTTACACTCCTACTCCCCTACATTCTTACACTCCTACTCTCCTACATTCTTACACTCCTACTCTCCTACACTCCAACATTCTTACACTCCTACATTCTTACACTCCTACATTCTTACACTCCTACATTCTTACACTCCTATACTCCTACATTCTTACACTCCTACATTCTTACACTCCTACATTCTTACACTCATACACTCCTACACTCCTACATTCTTACACTCCTACATTCTTACACTCCTACATTCTTACACTCCTACATTCTTACACTCATACACTCCTACACTCCTACATTCTTACACTCCTACATTCTTACACTCCTACATTCTTACACTCCTACATTCTTACACTCCTACATTCTTACACTCCTACATTCTTACACTCCTATACTCCTACATTCTTACACTCCTACATTCTTACACTCCTACATTCTTACACTCCTACATTCATACATTCTTACACTCCTACATTCTTACACTCCTACATTCTTACACTCATACACTCCTACACTCCTACATTCTTACACTCCTACATTCTTACACTCCTACATTCTTACACTCCTACATTCTTACACTCCTACATTCTTACACTCCTACATTCTTACACTCCTATACTCCTACATTCTTACACTCCTACATTCTTACACTCCTACATTCATACATTCTTACACTCCTACACTCATACATTCTTACACTCCTACATTCTTACACTCCTACTCATACATTCTTAGTCCTACACTCCTACATTCCTACACTCCTACATTCTTACACTCCTACATTCTTACACTCATACATTCTTACACTCATACACTCCTACATTCTTACACTCCTACATTCTTACACTCCTACATTCTTACACTCCTATATTCTTACACTCTTACACTCCTACATTCTTGCACTCCTACATTCTTACACTCCTATACTCCTACATTCTTACACTCCTACATTCTTACACTCTTACACTCCAACACTCTTACACTCCTACACTCCTACTCTCCTACATTCTTACACTCTTACACTCCTACATTCTTACACTCCAACACTCGTACACTCCTACACTCCTACTCCCAAACTTCCTCCCTCTCACTCCATTCATCTTCACCAACCCACCCACACTATAGTTCCTCGATAGTTATGTAATATATGCAATCTTTATGACCCATACATCATTCCTATATAATCTTTATGACCCATACATCATTCATATATAATCTTTATGACCCATACATCATTCCTATATAATCTTTATGACCCATACATCATTCCTATATAATCTTTATGACCCATACATCATTCCTATATATTGTTATGACCCATACATCATTCCTATATATTGTTATGACCCATACATCATTCCTATATATTGTTATGACCCATACATCATTCATATATAATCTTTATGACCCATACATCATTCATATATAATCTTTATGACCCATACATCATTCCTATATAATCTTTATGACCCATACATCATTCATATATAATCTTTATGACCCATACATCATTCATATATAATCTTTATGACCCATACATCATTCCTATATATGACATTACCATCGAGGAAACTCAATTGGTGACACATGATAAGCTTCACCATAAATGATTAGTTTTACAATTCGTATAGGGTCAATGTACAGGAGACGCAACAATATAGGTAGCAAATTTGTAATGGTAGTTTTGGGTTCCTATCATCATATGCTTCATTTCCATATACTTTTTATCCGCGGGAAAAAAAAAAAAAAATCTTGGTATTTTTCAGTTTTTTCTTGGATTTTTTTTTTTGGGGGGGGGTCATTAACCTAACTAAAAAACCTAACCTAACCTAACCTAAATGTATTTGGGGACTATATATATATATATATATATACCGGTATATATATATATATATATATATATATACAGTATATATATATATATATATATTTTTTTTTTTTTTTTTTTTTTTTTTTTTCTATATTCCAACTTACTTCCTCTCGGGCATAGGCTGAGAGCCTTAACATTCACCGCTTTACAATGAACAGTGAAGCCCGTGAGGTCTTGTTCCAGTCTAGGGAGTGAGACATGTGAAGCACGTAGAGTACAACGAGCACCTGCCATCTTGCCTTCACATGAGGCACGTAGAGTACAACGAGCACCTGCCATCTTGCCTTCACATGAGGCACGGTGCTCACTCATGGCCCGAAACGACCCCATCTCTGAAGCCACCTCGTTCCCGTGCTTCACTGTCTCACCACCTACACTCGGACTCTCACACTTACACACACACAACGCCACCTGTTGAGCAGATAACTCACCAGGCATTGCACCCCTATAGCATATTTTGAATATGGGAATATTCATACAGTGCTATTTAATCAGGGAACAATGAGGGTATTTTATTGACGTTTCGGTGGGCTTGTGGTAATGCACTGATACTAGGTACAGCACAAATTCCATCCCAATAATATCTTCCCATTGATACATCGGGATTTGAACCCGGGACCTTTGGATTACCAGGCCAGTGGCAAGACCACTCCACCACACCTCCCACACCTCCTATATATATATATATATATATATATATATATGCGGTATATACCAAAAATACTAAATTGAAAACGAGGGGTGATGTGGGAAGGGGAGGGAAAGTAGAGGGGTTGGGTGGGTAGGTAGGGAGGAGGAGTGGGTTAAATATTGGTTGAGGGAGGAGAGGAGGGGGCAGGGTGTCAGGAAGAGGAGAAGGGAGGGGGGTCAGAAGAGAGAGAGAGGATGATCATAGAAGTGAGGAAGGAAGAAGAAATGAGGAGGAAGAGGAGAGGAGGAGGAGGAGGAAAGGAGAGGAGGAGGAGGAAAGGAAAGGAGAGGAGGAGGAGGAAAGGAAAGGAGAGGAGGAGGAGGAAGGAGAGGAGAGGAGGAGGAGGAGGAGGAGGAGAGGAGGAGGAGGAGGAGGAAAGGAGAGGAGGAGGAACGGAGGAGGAGGAGGAGGAAAGGAGAGGATTGAAGGGAGGGGGGGGGGGGGACTAGCAGGGATGGCAATTGGGGAGAGGGGGAGTGTAGGAGGGGGGTGGGGTTGGGGGGGCAACAGGGATGTCACCTTGTTCGCTAGTTTGTACCTTAAATTGCGATTTATGCCCCCCTCTATACTCACACACCTCACCTACACAATGTACACACACCAAACAGTTTATTCTATTACCTAAATGTCTTTGAGGTCAACGATATTCCCGCAATTACTATATGCAGAAGATACAGAATAAACGAACCGGCTCAGTCATAAGTTCATAATTTCTTACATTACTCTTATAAATCACATGTATGACCACCTGAACATTAATAGATTATCAATACACATGTTATATATACACCAAATATCCCCATACACACCTTAAATACGGACAAATATGAAGAGCCAACGCCGCAACATCCTGTCAGTTCCAGTTGAATGTCGGCACTGAGTAATGACGTCACATTCAAACTCGCCCTTCCCAAAATCCACGAGTCCTGTTCGGATTTGATGATAGTTAATTAATCAACTTCTGCACTACCTTCAGGCTTATGATGTTCTCAGCACATAGTCTGTTTTATTTTAGGTATTTGGAAGCTGTTGATAGATGCATATAGGACTTGTGATGTTCTCAGCACATAGTCTGTTTTATCTTAGGTATTTGGAAGCTGTTGATAGATGCATATAGGACTTGTGATGTTCTCAGCACATAGTCTGTTTTATCTTAGGTATTTGGAAGCTGTTGATAGATGCATATAGGACTTGTGATGCAGCACATAGTCTGTTTTATCTTAGGTATTTGGAAGCTGTTGATAGATGCATATAGGACTTGTGATGTTCTCAGCACATAGTCTGTTTTATCTTAGGTATTTGGAAGCTGTTGATAGATGCATATAGGACTTGTGATGTTCTCAGCACATAGTCTGTTTTATCTTAGGTATTTGGAAGCTGTTGATAGATGCATATAGGACTTGTGATGTTCTCAGCACATAGTCTGTTTTATCTTAGGTATTTGGAAGCTGTTGATAGATGCATATAGGACTTGTGATGCAGGGATAGTTACTTTATCTTAGGTATTTGGAAGCTGTTGATAGATGCATATAGGACTTGTGATGTTCTCAGCACATAGTCTGTTTTATCTTAGGTATTTGGAAGCTGTTGATAGATGCATATAGGACTTGTGATGCAGGGATAGTTACTTTATCTTAGGTATTTGGAAGCTGTTGATAGATGCATATAGGACTTGTGATGCAGGGATAGTTACTTTATCTTAGGTATTTGGAAGCTGTTGATAGATGCATATAGGACTTGTGATGCAGGGATAGTCTGTTTTATCTTAGGTATTTGGAAGCTGTTGATAGATGCATATAGGACTTGTGATGCAGGGATAGTTACTTTATCTTAGGTATTTGGAAGCTGTTGATAGATGCATATAGGACTTGTGATGCAGGGATAGTCTGTTTTATCTTAGGTATTTGGAAGCTGTTGATAGATGCATATAGGACTTGTGATGCAGGGATAGTTACTTTATCTTAGGTATTTGGAAGCTGTTGATAGATGCATATAGGACTTGTGATGCAGGGATAGTTACTTTATCTTAGGTATTTGGAAGCTGTTGATAGATGCATATAGGACTTGTGATGCAGGGATAGTTACTTTATCTTAGGTATTTGGAAGCTGTTGATAGATGCATATAGGACTTGTGATGTTCTCAGCACATAGTCTGTTTTATCTTAGGTATTTGGAAGCTGTTGATAGATGCATATAGGACTTGTGATGCAGGGATAGTTACTTTATCTTAGGTATTTGGAAGCTGTTGATAGATGCATATAGGACTTGTGATGTTCTCAGCACATAGTCTGTTTATCTTAGGTATTTGGAAGCTGTTGATAGATGCATATAGGACTTGTGATGCAGGGATAGTTACTTTATCTTAGGTATTTGGAAGCTGTTGATAGATGCATATAGGACTTGTGATGCAGGGATAGTTACTTTATCTTAGGTATTTGGAAGCTGTTGATAGATGCATATAGGACTTGTGATGCAGGGATAGTTACTTTATCTTAGGTATTTGGAAGCTGTTGATAGATGCATATAGGACTTGTGATGCAGCACATAGTTACTTTATCTTAGGTATTTGGAAGCTGTTGATAGATGCATATAGGACTTGTGATGCAGGGATAGTTACTTTATCTTAGGTATTTGGAAGCTGTTGATAGATGCATATAGGACTTGTGATGCAGGGATAGTTACTTTATCTTAGGTATTTGGAAGCTGTTGATAGATGCATATAGGACTTGTGATGCAGGGATAGTTACTTTATCTTAGGTATTTGGAAGCTGTTGATAGATGCATATAGGACTTGTGATGCAGGGATAGTTACTTTATCTTAGGTATTTGGAAGCTGTTGATAGATGCATATAGGACTTGTGATGCAGGGATAGTTACTTTATCTTAGGTATTTGGAAGCTGTTGATAGATGCATATAGGACTTGTGATGCAGGGATAGTTACTTTATCTTAGGTATTGGAAGCTGTTGATAGATGCATATAGGACTTGTGATGCAGGGATAGTTACTTTATCTTAGGTATTTGGAAGCTGTTGATAGATGCATATAGGACTTGTGATGCAGGGATAGTTACTTTATCTTAGGTATTTGGAAGCTGTTGATAGATGCATATAGGACTTGTGATGCAGGGATAGTTACTTTTTTAATCGAAACACTGGCATCGATATCAACCTCGCCATAAAACAGATGAAGTGAAATTTCCGCGAGTCAAAAACAAAATATTTAATGTACAGTTGGCCACATGAACTTTGTACACCCTTCGTGAATTTATGTATGGAAGGAAGATTAGTATGATTGAATTAGCAGTGTAGTTTCTTGTGCAGACCTTAATTAATTCATTGAGTATTTGAGAAGGCAGGCATATATTTATATTCTGGCTCTTACTATAGTCCGTTCATTCTAGGTTGGGCAGAAATAGGATAATCTTCAAGGACACTACATCCGCCTTATTAGAAACAATTTATTAGGGAAAATGGCACCAACAGATTCGCCATATTTTTCTCCATATAGTCCGCATGGAGGATTTTCGTTATTGACAAATTGAAAAAATACCCTTTTCACAGAAAAATACACCAAAAATCTGTCAAAGATGTCAAATAGCGGGGGTGTGGGGGCGGCAGCCCCCACCCATAATACTAAGATAGGTTAGGTAAGGTTGTTAGGTTAGGCTAATGTCCTTTCAAAATGGTATAGGCTAGTAAACACAAGGATAGCCTATACCTGATCAGAGGTAAGAAGAAGAAGAAGAGTCCGATTTAGTCTCCTTGAATGCTACCGAAATAGTGACCCCTCACCTCTCATAACTCAAAAAGGACTGGAGTAATCGAGCTAACATTTCTACCAAACAGGAAGACTTGGCTAGGGACTATGGTGTATCAATTGACAGCTCATTTGCTCTAGCCCTTTTTGAGTTACAGAGGTTAGAGGTTACGATTTCTGCCCAACCTAGAATGAACGGACTATAGACTACAATTGACCACTTGCGAGTTTCAGGCTATAAGGAAGTTAGAGCCGTGAACATCGATATTAAACAGAAATGCAATAATCATGTAAGTTTCTCATGGGTAAATGGTATGTTGAATTGTTTTTTGTTTTTCTGTATTTATAAATGTACTACGACCATATTTTAGCAGTAAATGATGTTAAATATCGTTGTCTACAGCTCCAACTTCCTTATAGAACGAAACTCGCAAGTCGGCAATTCACTCCAACTTTCTATTCTCAGCATCTTATTTATCAGTGTCTTTTGGTCTACCTTGTTTTTATGCTACACAATTGTTTTTCCTACCCCCTTATGGTCTTTAAGGGGGCACTGCTTGGTTTTTGGTCTATGTATTTATTTATTAATGTATTTTTGAGTTTCCTCGCTAGACCTCCATCAAGCTTAAAAAAACACCCCCTACACCCCCTTTCAAGATAAATTTGTACATTTTTCGGTAAAAAAATGTCCCGGCCACCGGTTCCTTCTAATATTACAGGCTCGCTATCGCCACCTAATTGGTACGAAAGGTCTTAATATTGACAAAGAAATGGGGCGAAAGGTCTCAAACTCGCCAAACTAATGGAACGAACGTCTTAAAACCTCAAAGCTAATATGCTAAACATGAGGGAGAAGGGGGTCCACAAAAAGCGAGTAGTACCCCCTTAAAGACCGTTTTTCCCCCTGCTTCATCTCCCTAATATTTTTTTTTTTTTTTTTTTTTTAGCCGCTTTCCTCTCAGACATCCTTGTACACTTTTTTGTCACCTTTACCTTTCCTTATCGGCTTTCTCTACCTACCCATGTACGGTCGCGCTAATAAGTCATGTCCCAGCTGTCATTACGTTTGGCTTGCTCTGTGCTGTATTTATGTCTGTCAGATGTTGAATAGGGTGGGTAAGTGTTGGAACATGTTTGTATATTTCACTCTATATGAAGAAATGAAGCTTAGATATTGCTGATACCAATTATTGATCATAACATACTTGGTGCCGAGACATCACTTATTAGCGCGATTGTACAATCGCGCTAATAAGTGATGTCTCGGCACCAAGTATGTTTTGATTAATAATTAGTATCGGCAATATCTAAGCTTCATTTCTTCATATAGAGTGAAATACACAAACATGTTCCTACACTTACCTACCCTATTCAACATCTGACAGACATTAATACAGCACAAAGCAAGCCAAACATAATGACAGTTGGGCCATGACTTATTAGCGCGACTGTACAGTATGTGTTCGTGTCATAACTCGCTCTGGCTTTAGAATCTTGTAAGCGAAATAGTATTTATAAATTATAAATTATAAATTATCCATTCATATCTGTTATTTCCTATTCTTCCTCTTGGTGTCTGTAATGTAATGTGTTGTTGCGCTTTACTGTTTTCTTTGTTTCCACCTTATCATTACTTTGTATTCATTCATAACTGTTACTCTTCTATTCTTCCTCTTGGCCTGTTCTCACTCTCATGTTATCGCTATTGTTAATTAAAATATAAAACTTGCAAACTAAACAAACTTATTTATTTATTTTTATTTATATTTAACAAATTTAGTTTTGATTATTCTATCGACCTAGTGTTTCATACCTCGAACCCAGACACCTCACCTTATTATCAACTGATCCTGTTTGACTTCTTCACCACCATTACGTATTTTCATCATATCCTGGTTACCATTAGACGATTTTCTTTAACTTGTAATCTACCTCTACGACTCAAATGGGTAAATACGATCTCAAGAAACCCTCTTAGTAACATAGGTCCTTCTTAACCTGCATAAAATCATATAATCACAGCCAGAATCAAAGGTAAAATGACGTCATGGTGCTGAAGGGGTTGAGGGAGCTCAGACGGTATGGTGCAGCATAATTTACTGGTTCGGCTCAATGGTTTAAGGAAGGGGTTTAGTTTGTTCTCCCTCTATCAAACTTCAAAAAAAAAAAAAAAAAAAAACACAAGACCCCCTTCGATATATATTTGTAAATTTTTCGGTAAAAAAAAATCCCGGCCGAAGGCCGATTCCTCTTCAAATACAGGCTCGCTATCGCTCGCCAGGGAAAAAATCGACACCTAAATGGCACGAAAGGTCTTAATATTGTCAAAGGAATGGGGCAAAAGGTCTGAAAATCGCCAAACTAATGAGGCGAATGTCTTGAAATCTCATAACTAATAGGGCTAAACATGAGGGAGGAGGAGGACTCGAAAACCAACTGCCTCCCCTTAAAAGTCTGCCAGGTTAACGGGTGATCTCTGCTACTTCCGGTGGCGGGGAATTGTTTTTGTCTTCTGTCTCGGTTTGTTTTGGTCGAGTTTTGTTCGATGTTTTTATTATCTCACTTTTTTCAGTTTATGTTCTCTCTCTCCCTCTCGCTCTCGCTCTCTCTCTCTCTCTCTCTCTCTCTCTCTCTCTCTCTCTCTCTCTCTCTCAGGTTGTTTTTTTGCAGTTTCATCCTGTTTTACCATCTCTCTCTCTCTCTCTCTCTCTCTCTCTCGCTCTCTCTCTCTCTCTCTCTCTCTCTCTCAGGTTGTTTTTTTGCAGTTTCATCCTGTTTTACCATCTCTCTCTCTCTCTCTCTCTCTCTCTCTCTCTCTCTCTCTCTATCTATCTATCTATCTATCTATCTCTTGTTGCTTTTTGTAGTTTCGTCCTACTTTTTTACCATCTCTCTCTCTCTCTGCTGCATTGTTCGTGTCATCAAGTGTCGCTATGTTAAGTGCCAATGAGACTGGCATCAACAACAGGTGTGCCGGAGCCTACCTGAGCCACCACCACCAGCTGTAAGGAGATGATAGGCAGAGACAAGAGGTGGGATGGGGGGGGGATGGCTATAGTATTTTGTTGCAACCTAGTTCTAGCCATTTGTTGCAACCTAGTTCTAACCATTTGTTGCAACCTAGTTCTAGCCATTTGTTGCAACCTAGTTCTAACCATTTGTTGCAACCTAGTTCTAACCATTTGTTGCAACCTACTTCTAACCATTTGTTGCAACCTAGTTCTAGCCATTTGTTGCAACCTACTTCTAACCATGTGTTGCAACCTACTTCTAACCATTTGTTGCAACCTAGTTCTAGCCATTTGTTGCAACCTACTTCTAACCATTTGTTGCAACCTAGTTCTAGCCATTTGTTGCAACCTAGTTCTAACCATGCGTACACATAACCGAGTCTTCGTCTATTCGGCACAATGGTATATGCATTATGACAAGTTTTAACCTCTTCTGTGCCGGCGATGTCATTTTCAGGCATTTTTTAGCAGAGTTTGATATACCAGGATATAGTTTGTTTAAATATGACCGAACAAGTAAGAGGGGTGGCGGTATAGCAGTGTTTGTCAGGAGTTCATTAAAAAGCTGTACTAAATCAGGTATTAGAGTAAATAATGAAAATGAAAGTGTTTGGGTAGAAGTTAACGAAGGTAGTGAGACTTTAGTTATTGGAGTTATGTATAGACCGCCAAATATGAGTAGAAATGACGGAACATCATTATGGGAGGAAATTAAAATAGCATCAAGGCTTAGCAACGTGTGCATTATGGGGGATTTTAATTTCCCTAATATAGATTGGCAGCAACAAATAGGCGACTCTGATTCAAAGGAGTTTATTGAGGTAGTACAAGATAGTTTTTTATCTCAATTCATAGATACGCCACTAGAGGTGATAATATTCTCGATTTAGTTTTCATAACAATGGACATATGATACATAGTGTAGAAATCGGGGACCACCTAGGAAATAGTGATCACAATTCTGTGTATTTTAATATACACTGAAAGGTAATATCAGAGAGAATACAACATTAATACCTGACTTCAGAAAGCCAATTATGGTGGGTTAAGAGAAGCCCTGTTAGCGGACCCTATGGGCAAAAAATAAATTCGATCCAGGTGTCCAAATGAGTGTATCCTTTCTCAGGCACCTGTCATCTTAAGTCAGGAGGAGACGTCAAACTTGGTAGATACATACGATAATTTTTATCAAGTCAGTATTCAATGCGCAAAATAAATATATCCCCAAAAGAAAATTTAGATCAACACAGACCAACCCAAATGGATGAATAATAGACTATTGATCTTCTAGGAAAAAAGATAGGAATATATAGAAAAATTAAAAAGGCGAAATTCACCTACTTGCTTACTATCAGAATCTATCACGACAGGTAAAAAAGGATATTAGTAAAGAAAAAAGAAATTATGAAATTAAGGTTGCCAATGATTCAAAAAATAATCCTAAAGCTTTTTACCAACTATATAAATCCAAGGTTAGAGATGTAATTGGTCCCCTTAAAACTTCGATAGGAAAATGACAAAGTGATTTAGAAATGTGCAGTACATTAAATAGTCAATTTCTTTCCGTTTTCACTAATGAAAATTTGGCACAGTTTCCAGAAGTCCGTAAGGTATACAGCGATAGTATAGAAAATAGGTTAAGTACGGTTACTATAAGTAGAAATGATGTGGTTAAGGATATTGACAGACTGAAACCTCATAAAATCGCCTGTTCCGATGAGGTATATGCTAGAGTATTAAAAGAATGCAGAGATGAGTTAAGTTATCCATTAACATTTCTATTTAACAAGTCATTAGAAACAGGTATAGTTCCAGAAGCTTGGAAGCTTGCAAATGTAGTTCCGATCTTCAAAAAAGGTGATAAATCAATAGCATCCAATTACCGTCCCATTAGTCTCACTTCAATCATAGGAAAACTACTAGAGTCAATTATTGCTAGGAAAATGAGAAACCACTTAGAAACATTTAACTTAATCATTCTTCTCAGCATGGATTCACTCAGGGACGGTCTTGCCTTACTAATTTGCTTAGTTTTTTCTCAGAGGTATATGAAGCAGTAGATAATGACAAGTCATATGATATTAGATATTTAGATTTCAGTAAAGCTTTCGACAGAGTCCCTCATGAGAGATTGATGAGAAAGGGTTGAGGCACATGGAATAGTGGGGCGTTGTTAGGATGGATTAGGTCAGGCTAATTGGTAGGAAGCAGAGCAGTCAGCATAAATGGTACCAAGTCAGAATGGGGAGCAGTCAAAAGTGGTGTCCCCTAGGGATCGGTATTAGGTCCCCTGTTGTTTCTTATATACATAAATGACCTAGATTTAGGTATAACTAGTAGGATAAGTAAATTCGCAGACGATACTAAAATAGGGAGATCAATTGATTCAGATAGCGATATAGAGTGCCTCCAAAGGGATTTAGATACCTTACATGAATGGTCAGTAAATTGGCAGATGAAGTTTAACATTGACAAATGCAAGGTATTAAAGATAGGGAAGATGCAAACAAATGTTAAATCTAAACTAGCTAATTTAGAATTAGAAAATTCAGACTGCGAGAAAGATCTAGGTGTGTTTGTTAGCAATGATTTGAAGCCTAGAAAAACAGTGTATAAGCGTTCGTAATAAGGCAAACAGGATTCTCGGGTTCATCTCTAGGAGTGTGAGTAACAGAACTGCTGATGTTATCTTAAAACTTACTTTGTCATTAGTGAGACCCCATATGGATTATGCTGTCCAATTTTGGTGTCCTTATTACAGAATGGACATAGATTCATTGGAGAGAGTACAGCGTAGAATGACAAAAATGATCCATAATATTAGAAATCTTTCGTATGAAGAAAGGTTGAAGAAATTAGGGTTTACATTCGTTAGAGAGACGCAGAGTTAGAGGGGATATGATAGAGGTGTTCAAGTGGGTTAGTGGGATTAACAAAGGGGACATGGCAAATGTACTAAAGCTCAGTGATAGCGAAAGAACTCGTACCAATGGTTTCAGAAAAGATATAGGCAAGTATTGGTTTGGTAACAGAGTTGTAGATGGGTGGAATGGAATACCAAGTGCTATAGTGGGATCTAAAACTGTAGGGAGCTTTAAGATAAAATTGGATAAGCATATGGACGAGAAGGGTTGGGTGTGAAGGGGGATCAGCCGGGTTGGGCCAATCAGCGCTCTGCAGACCTCCATAATCCTGCGTTAATCTCTAACCGTTTTGGTAAGATGATCCTCAGGGTATTAGAGTGTGGAGCCTATAATTGGGCTTTGTAATGAATTGGGGTTGTGTGGGACAGGGATCTGCCTTGCTTAGGCCAATCGGCTTTCTGCAGACTCCCATTTTCTTATGTTCTTATGTTCTTATCTTATTATAGCCATATTTAGACGATTTTGTGTAAGTTAAGAAGGATCTGTGGTAGCTAAAAGGATAACCTGATGATAGTCTGTAGCCTTTTAAATTACTATAGGTCCTTCCTAAGCTGAATAAAATCATATAATAGTGACCAGACTATAAGGAAAAGTACGTCACCGGTACAGAAGGGGTTCAATTTCCGATCCCAAAACTCTCGTAATTCCAAAAAGGACTTGACCAATCGAGCTGATATTTCTACCATGTGGGAAGAGTCAAACAGTACATGAGTGAAGGAACTTTCAGCTTGTTTGTTCCAGCCCAATAATTTTAAACTCTTGATATGAAATACAGTATAATAGACATACAGTATATAAAGTATAATAGACATACAGTATATAAAGTATAATAGACATCCGTATAACGTATAATAGACATACAGTATATAAGTATAATAGACAGTATATAAAGTATAATAGACATACAGTATAATACAGTATAATAGACATACAGTATATAAAGTATAATAGACATACAGTATATAAAGTATAATAGACATACAGTATATAAAGTATAATAGACATACAGTATAATAAAGTATAATAGACATACAGTATAATACAGTATAATAGACATACAGTATATAAAGTATAATAGACATACAGTATAATAAAGTATAATAGACATACAGTATATAAAGTATAATAGACATACAGTATATAAAGTATAATAGACATACAGTATATAAAGTATAATAGACATACAGTATAATAAAGTATAATAGACATACAGTATATAAAGTATAATAGACAATAAGTATATAAATATAATCACATACAGTATATAAAGTATAATAGACATACAGTATATAAAGTATAATAGACATACAGTATATAAAGTATAATAGACATACAGTATATAAAGTATAATAGACATACAGTATAAACGACAACACCGACGGTCTTTTGTTTTACTGTTTTGATACATTTATATAATTAATTATAGGTTACATTATGCTAGGTTGACTATTATGATGTGGGTGGTATGGTGTGGTGTGGTGTGGGGTGGTATGGTGTGGTGTGGTGTGGTGTGGTATTGGTAGGGGTGGTGTGGTGTGGTATTGGTAGGGATGGTGTGGGGTGGTATTGGTAGGGGTGGTGTGGGGTGTATGTATGGTTTGTGTGGTATGGTAGGGGTGAGTGGGGTGGTATGGTAGGGGTGGAGTGGGGTGTGTGGTATTGGCAGGGGTGGTGTGATGGCTGGTGTCGGGTGTGTATTGACAGGGTTTGTGTGGGTTTTGGTATGGTGTGGTGTGGGGTGGTGTGGTATTGGTAGGGGTGGTGTGGTGTGGTATTTACAGGGATGGTGTGGTATTGGCAGGGGTGGTGTGATGTGGGCTGGTGTCGGGTGGGGTGGTGTGATATTGACAGGGTTGGTGTAATGTGGGTGGGGTGGTGTGATGTGGGTTGGTATAGGCAGAGGTGGTGTAGTGTGAGATACAGTATGGTTGTATGATGCTAGGCTAGGTGGTGTGGTATGGGAAGGAGTGAGGTGGTAGGACCCAAATGGTGTTAGGAAGTGTAAGGTACGGGTGGTGTTGTAAGGAATGGAGTGGTATGAGGTAGGTTAGTACATAGTGGTATGGTGAGGGGTAGAGTGGTGTTAGGAAGTGTAAGGAAATAATATGTGAGATGGTGTAGTACAGGGTGGGGTGGTGTAGGGGGTGGTGTGGTGTGAGGTAGGTTAGTATAGAGTGGTATGATGAGGGGTAGAATGGTGTTAGGAAGTGTAAGGAAATAATATGTTAGGTGGTGTAGGGGTGGTGTGGTGTGGTGTGGTGTGGGGGGTGGTGTGGTGTGGGGTGGTGTAGGGGGGGGGGTGGTGTAGGGGGTGATGTGGTGTGGGGTAGGTTAGCATAGAGTGGTATGGTTAAGGGGGGTCACCGGCTTTTTTTGTCTTTCTCTCCTTTTCTCTCTTTCCCTGGCTTGTATCCATTCGGCCCCATTCAACCAACTGTTTTACGACGTTTATCCCCATCCATGTGTCGATTTCTTCCTGGCGAGCGATAGCAAGCCAGCATTGTGTGGAGAAATCCGGCTTCGCCGGAGACATTTTTCTATCGAAAAATGTACAAATTTAGCTTGCTGTCAAAACAAAAAGTATATATATGCTGGCTCGCTACGGCTCGCCAGGAAAATATTGACACCTGGATGGGGGGGGGGGTAAACGTCTTAAAACAGTAGGCTGAATGGGGCCGAATGGATACAAGCCAAAGAGAGAGGGAGAGAAAGATAACAAAATCAAGGTGGGCCCCCTAAAGGTCATAAGATGTGAGGTGGTGTAGGGTTGGAGTGAGGTGGTGGGGTGGTGTGGTGTAAGGGGTGGAGGGGAATGAGGTAGGTTAGTATTGAGGGGAGGGAGGGGTGGAGGGTGTAGAGTTAAACCGGTATCACACGAGTGCTTTTTCCCTCAACATTTATCCTCAACACAGCTTATGATGCAAACATTTAAAATATTTCGGTCACTTAAATTCATCTATCATCAGTCTAGTTTCCGATAGCAGTGCAAAATATTCCAGAAATGTTGCCAGGAAAATGTTGATCATCAAATGTTGACTATAAAAGCTCTCGTGTGATACCGGCTTTAATATGTAGCATTATAGTAGTTGGGGTCTCTCTGTGCCAGGTGGGCATATATGAGGGTCGGGGATGGCTGGTTACCTTATATACACACACACACACACACACACACACACACACACATATATGAGGGTCGGGGATGGCTGGTTACCTTATATACACACACACACACACACACACACATATATGAGGGTCGGGGATGGCTGGTTACCTTATATACACACACACACACACACACACACACACACACATATATGAGGGTCGGGGATGGCTGGTTACCTTATATATACTCACACACACACACACACACACACACACACACACACATATATGAGGGTCGGGGATGGCTGGTTACCTTATATACACACACACACACACACACACACACATATATGAGGGTCGGGGATGGCTGGTTACCTTATACCACACACACACACACAACACACATATATGAGGTCTTACCTTATATATACTCACACACACACACACACACACACACATATATGAGGGTCGGGGTGGCTGGTTTTTATATACTCACACACACACCACACACACACATGAGGTTCGGGGATGGCTGTTACCTATATACACACACACACACACCACACAAACACACACATATATTATATAATATATATATATATATATAATATATATATATATATCTATATATATGTATTATATATATATATATATATATTATATATTATATATATTTATATATATATATATATATATATATATAGAGAGAGAGATATAGTTACATTGACTTACCTAGTACACTGACCACACAGACCTTACGATCCAAGCGAGGTGGTCACAGGACTTATTAGTAGAGATAGCTAACCCGAGAATAAGGGACAGTGGAAGAAGAGGATAGCAAAGAAGAAGAGAGAGAGAGAGAGAGAGAGAGAGAGATCTATTTAGCATTCACTCAATTAACATTAGCATGAGCTATGTATTCAAAATGCACTTAAAGTAGTGTGTAAAATTACCAAAGGATATATATTACTTGTTGTTTCATGGTTTGAGAGGTTGGAGCGTCGAGTTCCTATATTAACATACTTAAAAGGGTTTAGGGGAGATATCGACTTGAGGGATTTTTTTCTGGACCCCTTTCTCCCTCATGTTTAGCCCCATTGCTTTAGAGATTCTAAGACAGTCGCCCCATTAGTTTGGCGATTTTAAGAACTTTCGCCCCATTTCCGTCAATTTTAAGACCTTTCGTGCAATTTAGGTGTCGATTTTATCCTGGCGAGCGATAGCGAGCCTGTAATTTAAGAGGAACCGGCTTTCAGCCGGGAAATTTTTCTACCGAAAAATGTACAAATTTATCTTGAAAGGGGCTCAAGGGGGTGTAATCTTAAGCTTGATCGATATCTAGAGACCAAACTAAAAACCTCCCCTTAAGTGAGATAGGTCAAAGCCTGTTAATTGCTGGAAACCCCTTTTTAAACTGAATACAATCGTCTAATAGTAGCCAGAGTAAAGTTAAATGGACGGCACCGGTACTGAAAGGGTTAACGTGTGGAATTTGTTACATCACTTCCGGTTGGTCACTTCTGTCTGGGAGTGTCACCTTCTTCCGGTCTCCACTTTATGTTACCCAGATGGCCAGGGAGTTTTTTATTTGTATTTCTTCTTCTTCTTATTATTATTATTATTATTATTATTTAATTTTTATTATTATTATTATTATTATTATTATATTTATTTTTATTATTTTTATTATTACTATTATTATTATTATTATTATTATTTTTATTATTATTATTATTATTATTATTATTATTATTAGCATTTACACTATTAGTATTAATTTTATTATTATTATTATTATTATCATTATTATTATTATTATTATTATTATTAGCATTTGTGTGTGTGTTTTGTTTTTTTTTCAACTTCGGGACTGTTGGATTTTTGTTAGCAGTCAGCAGGCAAGGGACTGGAGTTCTCGTAAAGGGGCTCCAGTACTGATTTTATTCTTGATTAGTTAGTTAAAATTGGACTTCAGAGGCTATCAACCCTTCTGGATTATTAAGCCAGCACACTGTAAGTCAGGAATAGCGTCAGGAATGGAGCCTTTTTTTGAGACCTCCAATCCCTTGTGCTATTCTTGACTTTCGACAGTCAAGGGAATCATTGTGTAGTGGTGATGGTGATGATGATGGTGGTGGTGGTGGTGATGGTGGTGGTGTTGATGGTGATGCCTCCTCCTTCCACAGTTATAGTAAGAGGTGTGGGACGAGAACCCTTGGCAAGCCTGACACCCTCTACTACCTCACTGCCACCTAACCAACAATCTCGTCCCTGGCTGCCAACCAGGTGACGAGCTGCCAACATTAACAGCCGTGGTAAATCACGTATGCAAAGCCATGATAACTCGGGTTAAAAAAATCCTTGGTATATGAGTAGTGTGCATTATATGAGTAGTGTGCATTATATGAGCAGTGTGCATTATATGAGTAGTATGCATTATATGAGTAGTGTGCATTATATGAGTAGTGTGCATTATATGAGTAGTGTGCATTATATGAGTAGTGTGCATTATATGAGCAGTGTGCATTATATGAGTAGTGTGCATTATATGAGCAGTGTGCATTATATGAGCAGTGTGCATTATGAGTAGTGGCAGTGTGCATTATATGAGCAGTGTGCATTATATGAGCAGTGTGCATTATATGAGTAGTGTGCATTATATGAGCAGTGTGCATTATATGAGCAGTGTGCATTATATGAGTAGTATGCATTATATGAGTAGTATGCATTATATGAGTAGTATGCATTATATGAGTAGTATGCATTATATGAGTAGTGTGCATTATATGAGCAGTGTGCATTATATGAGTAGTATGCATTATATGAGTAGTGTGCATTATATGAGTAGTATGCATTATATGAGTAGTGTGCATTATATGAGCAGTGTGCATTATATGAGTAGTGTGCATTCATTATGAGTATGTGCATTATATGATTGCATTATATGAGTAGTGCATATAGTATGTGCATTATATGAGCAGTGTGCATTATATGAGTAGTGTGCATTATATGAGTAGTGTGCATTATATGAGTAGTGTGCATTATATGAGCAGTGTGCATTATATGAGTAGTGTGCATTATATGAGTAGTGTGCATTATATGAGTAGTGTGCATTATATGAGTAGTGTGCATTATATGAGTAGTGTGCATTATATGAGTCTTGTGCATTATATGAGTAGTATGCATTATATGAGTAGTGTGCATTATATGAGTAGTGTGCATTATATGAGCAGTGTGCATTATATGAGTAGTGTGCATTATATGAGCAGTGTGCATTATATGAGCAGTGTGCATTATATGAGTAGTGTGCATTATATGAGCAGTGTGCATTATATGAGTAGTGTGCATTATATGAGCAGTGTGCATTATATGAGCAGTGTGCATTATATGAGCAGTGTGCATTATATGAGTAGTGTGCATTATATGAGTCTTGTGCATTATATGAGTAGTATGCATTATATGAGTAGTGTGCATTATATGAGTAGTGTGCATTATATGAGCAGTGTGCATTATATGAGCAGTGTGCATTATATGAGTAGTATGCATTATATGAGTAGTGTGCATTATATGAGTAGTGTGCATTATATGAGTCTTGTGCATTATATGAGTAGTGTGCATTATATGAGTCTTGTGCATTATAGGGTAGAGCCTATTAAGATGTACAGTAAAGCGATAGTTTTGATCCATACGTCGTCCATGCTGCCAGGGGAGTGCCAAAATAAGCCTGGTGCGGGTGTGTGGTATCACTGCGGGAGTCTGAGCCGCAGTGTTGCCAATTTGGTTACTTATATTTCGATCTAGAGGCAACATTTTACATCTAGCATTTAAATACCAGCAATGTTCTGGATATTTGAACCATTTCAGAGCTATATTATAAAGAGTGTAGCATTATTCTAGCGATTCTCGGCATTTGTTTACAATATAGCTACATGGTATGCTAACCCTGGGCCTCTGAGGGGTGCGGGGGACCTGGGGTTGCCTAGACAGGAGGCCCTCACTATCACTGTGGTGCCGGCAGGAGCAACATCACTCTGCCGCCCACACCACCTTGGGCTTCATTCACGTAGACGGCAGCCCAATACGACCCCGAGACTGGATGGTAACACCGTCTTCCATAGGGGGGTCACCTACTTTTGTTCTCGCCTTTTCTCTCTTTCTCTGGCTTGTATCCATTCGGTCCCATTCAGCCAACTGTTTTAAGACGTTTATCCCCATACCGGTTTCGATTTCTTCCTGGCGAGCGATAGCGAGCCAGCATTGTATGGAGAAATCCGGCTTCGGACACATTTTTCTATCGAAAAATGTACAGATTTAGCCTGCTGTCAAAATCAGTTTTAATAATATGCTGGATCGCTACCGCTCGCCAGGAAAAAAAATCGACACCTGGATGGGGATAAATGTCTTAAAACAGTAGGCTGAATGGGGCCGAATGGATACAAGCCAGAGAAAGAGAGAAAAGGAGAGAACAAAATAGCAGATCACCTCCCTTAACACCGAGAGGGCTTCCCATGTCGCAACAACTAATTTTGGATGCCGGAAGAAGCCTCGTATTGAAGAAGGATTTTACAGTGACGTGGCTTACCCTAAATCGAGACATTGGAAAGGATGTTCTCATATTACAGAATTCTGCAGTGACTTTTATGGGCCATTATTCAGCAGGCTAAAATAACCAATCTGGAGCGAATCACAGACATTTAGTGGCATTCGCAATATTATAAAAGAACAATGGGGATTAGGCCTATAAACAATTACATTCCGGAAAACATATGATATAAACTTCAGTATTTAAGGAAATGTGCACCACATTGGCAATGCTCGGACCTTGTGTTGTGATCAAATCATATACAATATTGTTCATGTTTGCCGAACATACTGAACTGTTATATGCTAAGCGCTTTATCAGTGAACATTAGGTGTATAAAGAACTTTATTTCAACACCTATTTGCCGTATGATATTTAACCCAAGATATGACGTGTTAACAATCTGAACATCACCACGAAGACTATCCAAGAAATCAACATAGCCTTTATTCGCATATTAGGAAGTCACAGATCAACAATTATATTTTTTCCTATCACTAAACAAACACCAACTCGAAAAATCAAAAGCCTGAACAGAAACAACATTTACAGTTCCAATTCTTAGTGTACAGGACCACTTTCGCGTTCCCTCGCCCCTACTCTGTCTCGTCTACAGCCACCACCACCTATCTATCCAGTTTAAGGGGAGGTATTTAGTATATTCCCTAGACTTCCATCAAGCTTAAAATTAAACCTCCTTGACCCCCTTTCAAGATATATTTGTACATTTTTCGGTAGAAAAAATTCCCGGCCGAAGGCCGGTTCCTCTTAAATTACAGGCTTGCTATCGCTCGCCAGGAAAAAATCGACACCTAAATGGTACGAAAGGTCTTAAAATTGACAGAAATGGGGCGAACGTTCTTAAAATCGCCAAACTAATGGGGTGAACATCTTAAAAACTCAAAAGCAATGAGGGAGAAAGAGGTCAAGAAAAAAATCCCTCAAGTGGAGATCTCCCCTTAATACTACCATATCTCCTGCATATCCACTACCACATCCATTTACAATTTTATCCCCAGATTTAACCCATTCAGTCCCAGAAACGTCCTTTTCATCACATTCTGGCAACATTTAGACGATTATATTCTGCTTAAAAAGGGCCTTCAGCAATAATAAGGCTTCAAACTATCTCAACCAACCCTTTTAACTACCACAGATCTTTCCTAAGCTGCATAGTATCGTCTAAATGTAGCTAGAATATAATATAACACACGTCGCTGGTACTGAAAGTATCTAATATCTTCCATCACATCTACAATATCTTTCATCACAACAATCTAATATTATCACCACCATCGCCACCTACCATTACCACCACCACCTACCACCTACCACCACTACCACCACCACCACCATCACAACCACCTACCACCACAACCACCTACCACCACCACCACCACAACCACCTACACCACACCACCACCCACACCCACCACCACCACCTCCCACCACTACCACCACCACACCACCACTACCACACCACCACCACCACCACCACAACCACCTACCACCACCACCACAACCACCTATCATTTACCACCAGAACCACACCACCCAACCACCACCACACCCACCACCTACCACCACCACCACACCAC
>CM064486.1:69275173-69412341 GCA_032716605.1 Paralithodes platypus
TCCCGGGAGGATCACATGCTTTCCTTAGTTTCTCCGTGGGAGGTGTTTGATGTTGGGAGTGAAATGAATACATTATATTGTTAACAGACAACGAGGAAAAAGCATAGGCACAAATCCCTCCCAAAAAGCCTCTAAATCTCTTTGCTCAAAAACATTAACATCAAAACAAAAAATGGGATTCTGCAGGTGGCCGATTAAGGGGGGTGACCTGCTTTTTTGTTCTGTCCTTTTCTATCTTTCTCTGGCTTGTATCCATTTGGCCCCATTCAGCCTACTGTTTTAAGACGTTTATCCCCATCCAGGTGTCAATTTTGTACTGGTGAGCGGTAGCAAGCCAGCATATTTTTTATTTTTGTTTGACAGCAGGCTAAATTTGTACATTTTTCGATAGAAAACTTTCTCCGGCGAAGCCGGATTTCTTCATATAATGATGGCTCGCTATCGCTCGCCAGGAAGAAATCGACACCTAGATGGGGACAAACGTCTTAAAATAGTTGGCTGAATGGGGCCGAATGGATACAAGCCAGAGAAAGAGAGAAAAGGACAGAAATAACAACAAGCAGGTCACCCCCCTTAACCCATACATGACAGATTCGTTTCATCGCCATCACATTTCACCCACAGAATATCTCCGGTTCTTGAGTTATTAAGAGTTATTAGAGATGTGTTCCATATATTTATCTATGCAACTATTAAGTAACACCCCGTTCTTAAGGGGAGGTATTTAGTTTTTCCCTAGAACTCCATCAAGCTTAAAATTGCACTCCCTAGACCCCCTTTCAAGACAAATTTGTACATTTTTCGGTAGAAAAATGTCCCGGCCGAAGGCCGGTTCTTCTCAAATTACAGGCTCGCTATCGCTCGCCAGGAAAAAATCGACACCTAAATGGCACGAAAGTTCTTAAAATTGACAGAAATGGGGCGAAAGTTCTTAAAATCGCCAAACTAAAGGGGGCGAGCGTCTTAAAATCTAAAAAACAATGGGGCTAAACATGAGAGAGAAAGGGGTCCAAAAAAATCCTTCAAGTGGAAATATCCCCTTAACATTAATCATCAATTACAAACCCCAATGTACTTGAATACACTAATGAAAGCCTAATATGGTCCTCCCGGGATTCCAACTCGGGACACCACACCCAGAACATAAGCACCTAAACCATTACACCACCAAGACAGTTACAACCCAATGTGTGTCTGATTGTGTATTTCAAACCGAGGCATGTTCTATTTGAAATAATTTGTTCAACACAATTACCTTGAGGATTCCTTTGTTATTAACCCCTTGAAGCTCTGACGCGTTTTAGCAGTATATTTTGGCTATCATTAGACGATGTTATGCAGCTTAGGAAGGATCTGTGGGTATTAAACGGGTAAACACTATCTCAACCAACCCTTTGACTTCCATATACCGTTACTAATCTGAATAACATAGGCTAATAGTAGCCAGAAAACAGAACAGAAACGCGTATTGGTGCTTGAAAGGGTTAAGGGGGTAATCCCGTGTTTTATGGACCCCCTTCTCTTTCATGTTTAGCATATTAGTTTTGAGGTTTTAAGATTTTCGTGCCATTAGTTGACGATTTTAAGACCTTTCGCCCCATTCCTTTGTCAATGTTAAGGCCTTTCGTGCTATTTAGGTGTCGATTTGTTCCTAGCGAGCGATAGCGAGCCTAAATTTTAGAAGGGCCCGGCCTTCGGCCGAGAAATGTTTCTACCGAAAAATTTAAAAATTGATCTTGAAAGGGGTTCTTGGTGGTGGTGCTATTTGAAGCTTGATGGAGGTTTACGGGGAAACTTAAAAATAAATATATTAATAAATACATAGACCAAAAACCAAGCACTACCCCCTTAAAACCAAGCACTACCCCCTTAAAACCAAGCACTACCCCCTTAAAACCAAGCACTACCCCCTTAAAACCAAGCACTACCCCCTTAAAACCAAGCACTCACCCCTTAAAACCAAGCGCTACCCCCTTAAAACCCAGCACTACCCCCTTAAAACCAAGCACTACCCCTTAAAACCAAGCACTACCCCCTTAAAACCAAGCACTACCCCCTTAAAACCAAGCACTACCCCCTTAAAACAAGCACTACCCCCTTAAAACCAAGCACTACCCCCTTAAAACCAAGCACTACCCCCTTAAAACCAAGCACTACCCCCTTAAAACCAAGCACTACCCCCTTAAAACCAAGCACTACCCCCTTAAAACCAAGCACTACCCCCTTAAATACTTCACACCGGACCCTAGCCAACTTATCTTAACTTAACCTAACCTACAACTTAACTTGGCTTAGCTTTACCTATCCTAATCTAACCCACTAGACGTGTTTCCTCAGCGGAGTAACATTCTCTCACCCTCCCTCTCTCTCTCTCTCTCTCTCTCTCTCTCTCTCTCTCTCTCTCTCTCTCTCTCTCTCTCTCTCTCTATCTATCTATCTATCCATCTATCTATCTTATCTCTCTCTCTCTCTATCTATCTATCTATCTCTCACCTCTCTCTCGCTATCTATCTTATCTCTCTCTCTCTATCTATCTTATCTCTCTCTCTCTCTCACTCACTGTTACCTCACTGTCGCCGCGTCCAATTTGAGGGGAGGAGGGGGGGGGGGGTTGCAAGCCAAGTATTTCGTGAAGGTCGTGTGTCTCGCCACTATCAACACACACACACACACACATAAATATACATATACACACACACACACGTATGTACACACATACATAAATACACACACACATACACACACACGTAAATACATACATAAATAAATATATACACACACACACAAACACTTTCTCTCTCCCCTCTCTCTCTCACACACACACACTTGCTCACACACAGACAAACAAACAAACACTTTCTCTCTCCCCTCTCTCTCTCACACACACACACACACTCTCTCATACACACACACACACACACACACGCACATATGTATATACACTTATGAAGTATTTTAATATCTGAACTTTATTGTATCCGAGAAGAGAAGTCATCTATCATATATTTTCACATATCTCTACACATGACTAATATTATCCTTAATTACAGGTCTGATGTATATATTGATATTACCCTACGAGTGCAGTGATAACAAATGATCTCACGAATTTAAGATTAGTAGTTATAATAAGTGTTATAAATCACCCTCACATAGAAAAAAAAAATGATCTCATGATATTTAGATTAGTACGTTAAAATAAGTGTTATTAATTACCCTTAAATAGAAAAAAATAAAATAAAAAAAACACCCTACATACGGGACCAAGCCACCATGTAAGTCAATACAGGAGGTAGAATGTGGTGGTCTTGTTCCTGCAGCGACTGTGACCAACTTAGTGTCCCTCAAGTGATCAGCTCCGAGATGGGTTCCTTCCCGGTCCTCCACCACGGGTACCTGTCGATGTCCTCGGGTAGTATGGGCGGCGGTGGGGGCTACCCAGGCTCCACCATGGGTCTCCAACGCTCAGCCACATGCGGGTACCTTCCATCCTCCCACTACTACCCCATGAAAGGCGATTATACCGATCACCCGGCTCTTATCAACGGCCGCCTCGCTATCACAGACGGCAAGGTGATGGATGATGATGACGTTGTACAAGCCAAGTTAACGATCCACAACGGGAAGAACGGCGACTACAACCAACCAGATGACGGAGGCAAGAAGTCCCGGGATTACAGTGACGATTCCCTCACCCCCGACAGCTCCCTACCCGCTGTCATACGTCGGAGAAATAGAAACAGACGCAAGAAACTGGCTGTTAGTATCGACCATCCTAACCCACTCAAGACGATGGCGCTTAAGGGGAGGTCTCCACTTGAGGGATTGTTTTCTTGACTCCTTTCTCCCTCATGTTTAGCCTCATTGTTTTTCTAATTGTAAGACGTTTTCCCCATTATTTTGACGATTTTAAGAACTTTCAACCCATTTCTGTCAGTTTTAAGACCTTTCGTGCCATTTAGGTGTCAATTTTATCCTGGCGAGCGATAGCGAGCCTGTAATTTAAGAGGAACCGGCCTTTGGCCGGGACATTTTTCTACCGAAAAATGTACAAATTTATCTTGAAAGGGACTCGAGGGGGTGTAATTTTAAGGTTGATGGAGGTCTAGGGAACAAACTAAATACCTCCCCTTAAGATTACTCTGTCTAATATTCGACTTAATGCAACCGTGCAGTGATATCAATAATAATGCAACCGTGCAGTGATATCAATAATAATGCAACCGTGCAGTGATATCAATAATAATGCAACCGTGCAGTGATATCAATAATAATGCAACCGTGCAGTGATATCAATAATAATGCAACCGTGCAGTGATATCAATAATAAAAGGGGCCAATGCGTCATCATAACTGCTTTGATGGTGTAGTGTTTAAACTCTGCATGTAGTAATCTATATTTCACCACAACACCAAACACCGCCAATGAAATTAATGAAAGCTTTTATGTGATCGACCGGGATTCGAACCTGGGTTATCACACCCAAGTTCGAATCCCGGTGGATCATATGCTTACTTTCATTAATTTATTTGGGAGGTGTTTGCTGCTGGAGTGAAATTAATAAGCATAGATTACTCAATAACTTTCACATTATACTTGATGGCAACTTAACAAGTGAAGAAAAGGACAATAACTTCAATTTTATTTTTTTTTTTTTTTTTTCTTATTTCATGCGTTACCATATATACACCAATCAAACTAAATAGTATTGAGAGGTATATTTATGGGGAGATTTCCACTTCAGGGATTTTTTTTATTGACCCCTTTCTCCCTCATGTCTAGCCCCACTGCTTTTGACATTTGAAGACGTTCGCCCCATTAGTTTGGCGATTTTTAAGAATTTCCGCCCCATTCTGTCAATTTTAAGACCTTTCGTGCCATTTAGGTGTCGATTTTATCCTGGCGAGCGATAGCGAGCCTGTAATTTAAGAGTAATCGGCCTTCGGCCGGGACATTTTTCTACCGAAAAATGTACAAATTTATCTTGAAAGGGGGTCAAGGGGGCGAAATTTTAAGATTGCTGGAAGAGTAGGAAACAAACTAGAAACCTCCCCTTAAACGCCAATTCCTACCAGAGAACTACAGTGGTGACCGGTCAACTCAACCAGTACACCATTTCAACCAGTAGCTCTCAACCAGTACCAAATCAACCAATACGGTTAGGTTAGGTTAGGTTAGTACTATATTTTGGCACTGGTTTGGTTGGTCTGGGTTAATTTGGCACTGGTTGAGAGCTACTGGTTGAGATGACATGGAACCAACTACAGTACTTGCTGTTTCTAATTTAGTACTTCTACTTTAGCCTTACTATTACATTTCACCACAGCCATTTATCACCTTCATGAATCACTATCTCGTATCACCACATTTCATTCATCGACTAGTATTATTCTACATATATGCATCGTATGTCTATTGTTCTGTTGCAATTGACTACTGGCGAGGGTCATTTCATAAGGAAGTTGGAGCTGTAGACGTCGATATTTAGCAGACTAACCAGCTATAATACGGTTCTAGTAAGGTTATTAATAGATAAAACCCAATTCAACACACTATTTATCCACCAGAAACCTACATAATTACCGTCTTTGTGTTTAATATCGATGTTTACAGGCCGAACTTCCCTATAGCCTGAAACTCACAAGTAGTCAATTCAGTCATCTAAGATAAATAATGTCTTGTAAGATAAAAATATAGAATGCATCTCGATCGCAGTATAAATGGTTATATTACTTCGAATGCTGGTACTTGTTGATGGGGTTTTTGTTTTGTGTTATCTTGTTGTAAAGTAATGCCAGTAATGAGTTTTCTTATTAATAATGTTTATGATTCATACTTAGTCAATGAGAAATATTGTGCATGTTCTAAATAATCCGTGCTATTAAACAATATTGATTTAAGTATGATCAGTTGCTCGATTTGTCTTCTTGTTTAAGAATATAATAAATGTATTCTCCTAAACTTAATAATTCATATATATTATACTGTATTGTTGTGTTTAGTAAGCTCCCCGCCACTGCATGTTGTTTTGTCTTTGTGTTAAGGGGGCCCACATCGCTTTTTTCTCTTTCTCTCTCTCTCTCTCTCTTTGGTTTGTATCCATTCGGCCCCATTCAGCCTACTGTTTTAAGACGTTTACCCCCATCCAGGTGTCAATATTTTCCTGGAGAGCGGTACCGAGCCAGCATATATGTATATATTTGTTTTGACAGCAAGCTAAAAATTTGTAAATTTTTCGATAGAAATATGTCTCCGGCGAAGCCGGATTTCTCCATACAATGCTAGCTCGCTATCGCTCGCCAGGAAGAAATCGACACCTGGATGGGGATAAACATCTTAAAACAGTTGGCTAAATGGGGCCCAATGGATACAAGCCAGAGAAAGAGAGAAAAGGAGAGAAAGAGAAAAAAACCCGGTGACCCCCCTTAAGCTGTTAGTACCTGTCTTGCCAGCCCTCCTGATGTAGTGCTTGAGTAGTTGTTGTAGCTGACTTGATTTGATGTTTGACAGACGTCCATGGTGGAGCCCCCAGCAGACGTGGTGGGTTGGGAAGGGGACACTGCTAAGCCACTACCACGGAACCGTTCCCAGAGTGTTTCTGACGACCAGTGGGCACAGATGATGGGTACAACAAACAACATCAACCATACAGTGATGACTACGGAGGCTCCAGGTCCCACTTGCCCACCAGGCCACACTCCGGCTGACATGTCAGCATTTGCGGGCATGACCTCACGGCGTAGTTACAACACCATGACCAGCGGGGGTCGAGGTGGTACTCTGGGTAGAGGCATGGTATCCTCGGCCTCCGTATGTGATCTCAACAGCCTCTCACAGCAGCAGCAGCAGCAACAACAACAGTCTTTTAACAACACTCATGCGGTGCGTTATACTCTCCTACAGCCATTTCTTCCTCTTTTTGAACTATTTAGAAAATTAGCATTATTTCAATCTTTGTCTGACTCCATTACCAATATTTACTCTAATCATATTTGTATTTACTCCCTACAGGCCAACAGCTTCCAGCAACTCAACATGATGGGCTATCCTGGCGGTGTGATGTGGGGAGCTCCCTGCGAACTTTGTCAAGCCGGCTCCATGTTTTCCGGTCATCCCAACACCAGCGGCATGAAACGCACTGCTTCCAATCTATCAATGAACTTGTCATCAGTGGGAAGCGACATGACGGGTTATCCTTGGGCTCCCCCTCCTCCTCACGTTCATCATCATATGCCCATGTACCCAGGCTATTATCCCGGTTACCACCCTCAAATGGCCATGCCTCCAATGGGGGCTCCAATGGGTCTTAACATGTCTATTCCCGACTCAATGCATACCTTTGGTAAAGTACCCTCTTCACCTGCACCCTCAGTCCGCTCTACCTCTCACCGATCCCATAAATCAAGTAAATCCCGATCCTTCAGTGCCGCTGACAGCAGCGGTCGTCGCAGTCGTAATCGTAAGGCAAAGCGTTCCGAGGAGAGTGAAGAAAGCAGATCCTCCTCTGGAAGTGAGGGTGTGGATGATGTGGATGATCATGAGAACCACTCTGGGCACGGTAACTTGGCATGGCAGTGTGACCATTGCACCTTCATCAACAATGGTGGAACACGAAGTTGTGGTATGTGTTCTAAAACTATTGGTGCCAGTGGTCGCACTAGTCGGCGGGGTAGTGAGAGACGACGCTCGGATCGCCGGCGGGACCGAAGAACCGACCATGAAGATGACGATAGAAATGTTTCTGAATATGAAAATGACGATGCTGGAGTGGTAAAGAGTAATTTGTCTTTTAACATTAAGGATAGCAAGCGTGATGCTCGTACTAAAGTGTCGGGCTCTAACAAGAGCAAGAATAAGAAAAAATCCCGCCAGCGTAGCAGCTCGGCATCTGGGTCAGGTTCAGGTAGTGAAGGTGAGGAGGAGCGGCTGGAGAAGCATATGAGGGATCTTAAAGTCTCTTCATCCTCACGTAAACGAGGCAACGAATATGATGGGGTCAACAATAAGGATAAAGACAAGGAGAGAGAAAAAACCTCTCGCAAAAAAGAAGGTAAACTTAGGTGGAAAAATTGACATTAATCATGTGCTCAGTTTCGCTTAATAGTGATCGTTGTTCTGTAAAAGCCTGAAGAACAAGATTCGTTTGCGTATATCAATCTATATATCTGAAATACGGGATATTATTTATTTAATATAATATATGTGTATTCTTATATGTCAATTTTCCATTTTTTATGCTTATGTTAGTCTTTGCATTGTCAGTAACACTTTATTGAATAAATGTCTACATTTCTACATGAGTTTCACTGCAAACCTTAAAGCCGTGTTTCCTGTGTGTTGCAGGAAGCGGCCGCTTCAAGAATCGAGGTCGGAGCCACTCGGAGCGGGCGAGGACGCCAGGCCGCCAGACGCCCCGGCGCTGCAGTCCAGTAGTGTTCGACAGACAGTCCATGGACACCAGCTCAGACCCAGACTCACCAGAGGACTCACGATCCTCACACCACAACAAATTATCAGGGGAGCGTGATGGACAACAGAATTCTTTAGAAGACACACTTGTCGACACACTAGTCTCTGAGGTCACTCTTAAAACAAATAAACAATCAAAATCCGACAATAGTGAGAAAAATATTAAATCAAAAGGTTCCAAAGCTTCCAAAGAGTCTACTCCCGCTCATAGTGATGTAGATGAAGAGCCACAACAAAAACTAGAAGAACCAGTTGTAGAGCAACCACAAGCAATACTTAGAGAGAAATCACGCTCACCAAGTCCAAGGCTAAGAATAAAGAGCAAGTCTCCTCCACTGTCACAAAGAACGTCTCGAGGTGATGTTGACCCTCCTAGCTTCGCCAATACTCTGGATGACGTGGTAACGATGGCCACTAACGAGGTAGCAGACCAAGATCTTGGCAGTCAGTATGTTGATGAAGTAGCCCCAGTGGGCGACCAGGTCAATCAAGTAGTTGATAACACACCAATTGTCAATTTTATAAGACCACAGACTCCAGAGGATATTAAAGACGAATCCAAAACAATTATATTAGAACCTAAACATGGTACTCAAAAGGAACCAGTAGAAAATGAAAGTAAACCCGAAACAAAACGGGTAGATGCTGAACAGAATAAAGCTGTGCATATTACAGTGGCTGCTCCTGAGCCAGTTGATGAACCAAGCTATGAACTAATTGAAGAGCCCAACAAAACGGTAGCTCCGAAACCAGACATCACAGAAGAAAGTCCTCAACCAATAGTGACCGAGATAGAAGATGATATTAAGGAGCCTCCATTGCCAGAAGAAGAGATCCCGGAAGCTGAAGTACCTGTAGGAGAGGATGAAGGAGGTGATGACGACACTCTGCAAGAACCAAAGATGCCCGAACTACCAGCGGACATCCGGGGAGAGGTGGCTCGTTCCGCTTCCTCCGGTTCCTCCCTGGGACTGAACTCACCTCCCGAGAGACAATACACTCCACTCAGCTTCTCCTCCTCTGATGCACAGTTCTATTCACCACCAGACTCGCCAGACATATCCCTCAGCGAGCAGCTTCAAGATAAACCAGGACAGGTGACACTACCTACTTTCTTTAAGCTTTTCATAGGGAGAAATATATTTTTAACTTGAAGCCATAGTAACAAACTTTAAATCATATTACAAACTTCAAACTTAATTAGCAGTAGTAGTAGTGGTTCTAAAGGGGGTACTGCTTGGTTTTTGTCTATATGTTTATTTATTAATTTATTGTTTAGTTTCCTCGCCAGACCTCCATCAAGCTTGGAAAAACACCCCCTAGACCCCCTTTCAAGATAAATGTGTACATTTTTCGGTAGAAAAATTTCCCGGCCGAAGGCCGGTTCCTTCTAAAATTACAGGCTCGCTATTGCTCGTCAGGAAAAAAAATAGACACCTACAGGGCACGAAAGGTCTTAATATTGACAAATAAATTAGGCGATAGGTCTCCAAATCGCCAAACTAACAAAACGAACGTCTTAAAGCCTCAAAACAAATATGCTAAACAAGAGGGAGAAGGGGGTCCATAAAAAGCGAGTACTACCCCCTTGATAGCATTGGCTGGAAGCATCACACATTCTCAGATATACATAAAAAACACTTTATATACAAGGTTAAGGGGAGGAAGGCTGTTTTTTTTTTTTTTTTTTTTTTTTGGTCTATTAATTCTTTTATTATTATTTTTTATTTTTTTTATTTTTCTCGCTAGACCTCCCTCAAACTTAGGAAAAAAAAAACCCTAGACACACCCTCAAGATAAATTTATACCTTTTTCGGAAGAAAAATGTCCCTCGCCAGGAAAAAATCAACACCTAAATGGCACGATAGGTCTTAAAATTTAAAACAAACTGGAGCTAAAGATATCAATATCGCCAAACTAATGGGCCAAACGTCTTAAAATCTGAAAACTAATGGGGCTAAACACGAGGGAAAAGAAGGTCCGGAAACACGGCGCGTCTCCCCTTAAACCCCATAGTTCTGAGATTAATAAGATCTTTCAAGACAGACACAGCAAATAAAGTTTTGCAGAGTTTTCAAATTATATATTTACTAAAAAAAATAATTACACTTTTCCAATTATTCTTATGGCATCTATATTCCAAGAGTGGCCGAATTAAGATGGTCATGTAGGTAGAGTATGACAGACTAACTTTATTTAATATATATTAATTCAACATTACATAATTAATTGGCTGTACATTTCCACATCTATTCCTTGACTAACACATCCCAAATGGTAGAAATATTAGCTTGATTACTCTAGTCGTGTTTTAGTTACAGAGGTTAGAGGTATTGAATTCTCGCCTTCTTACAGCGAATAGACTATAGTGGTCTTATTCAACACCAGGTTGAGGGGGGTCACCGGCTTTTTTTAATCTTTCTCTCCTTTTCTCTCTTTCCCTGGCTTGTACCCATTCGGCCCCATTCAGCCAACTGTTACTAAGTTAGCTAACACTAATAGTTGATATGCTCCAAGGAGTTGAAGTTGGACGACCTCTGCAGTTTTAAGGGGGGTGACCTGCTTTTTGTTATTTCTGTCCTTTTCTCTCTTTCTCTGGCTTGTATCCATTCGGCCCCATTCAGACAACTATTTTAAGACGTTTATCCCCATCTAGGTGTCGATTTCTTCCTGGCGAGCGATAGCGAGCCAGCATTATATGAAGAAATCCGGCTTCGCCGGAGACATATTTCTATCGAAAAATGTACAAATTTAGCCTGCTGTCAAACAAAAATAAAAAATATGCTGGCTCGCTAACGCTCACCAGTTAAAAATGTACACCTGGATGGGGATAAACGTCTTAAAACAGTAGGCTGAATGGGGCCAAATGGATACAAGCCAGAGAAAGATAGAAAAGGACAGAACCAAAACAGGTGACCCCCTTAACCCCTTCAGTACCGGCACCGTCCTCTTAACTTTATTCTGGCTACTATTAGACGACTTTGTTTATTTTAAAATGGGTCTCTGCAATTAACAGGCTTCGAACAATGGGTCTCTGCAATTAACAGGATTCGAACAATGGGTCTCTGCAATTAACAGGCTTCGAACAATCTTGCCTAACCATTTTAACTATCGCAGATACTTCTTAAACTGCAAAATATCGTCTAAATATAGCTAGATTAAACTTCATGAGACGTCGCCAGTAAAGAAGGAGTTAATAATGTCCATCTACAGTACATCAGATGAAGCGACTCCACCCACCAGGTGAACACAATATATTCTTCAGTCTGTGTTTTATTCTTTATATGGTTATGACTGGCATCGGTGGGAGTTTTGGGAGGCTTATTCCCTTGAGGATCATGACGCGTTATGGCAGTACATTCTGGCTATCATTAGACGATTTTATTCAATGTACAGGCTCTCACCCTATGCCCGAGGGGGAGTAGTTGGAATACAGAAAACAAAACAAAAAACTGAGGATGAATGTGTGGGAGATAAAAGAGTTTGTTGTTGTTGTTGTTGCTGTTCTCCAGGATGCCTGGCCGAACAGCCCCAAGGCCAAGGCCATAACCGAGCGCCCCCACAGAACCCTCCCTGCCTACCACAATAAAGCCTGGGTGACCGAACCATTCCATGGTGGGGAGCTGAGGAGGGTGCGGAAATGCCCGGGAAACCAAAGCCCCACCCAGGGCCCTATGCCCCTCAGCAATTATGAAGAGAAAGTTGAGGGCCAAAGGAAAAATGTGCCGCTTCGGCTTCCAATCCGACAACCTCTAGGTTGGCAGATTGAGAGGTCAATCCACGGAAGAGACGCCGTCACTTGAGATCTAGAAAATATATAAGTAAAAGGAACAGTCAGAGTAAGCTATGGGTATGGCAGAGAACGCTCAGCTCTCACTCTGATAGACCAGCCCATCACCACATGACTAGAACCCAATCCTCCTCTCAGCATCTCCTCTCAGCTAGGAAAGGCCCTAGAAAGCCGCCTTTGGCGGGGGGATAGCTCCCCTATTTCAACCCCTTTTCGGGGTTGGGCTAAAAGAGTTAAATGAGATAGTGTTTACCCCTTTGATTCCTAGATACCCTTCCTAAATTGCAGAAAGTCGTCTAATGATAACCAAAATATAATCTAACAATGCGTATTAGATCTTCAAGGGGTTAAGTGGATGAGTGGAATTACCATCGCCCTGTTATTGGTGCAAACAACACGTCCAACATAAATAAAAAGGCAGAGAGCTTGGGTCTTCAGGTCCCGATATTGTCACTGGGAAAGGTTGCAGTCAAATTAAAAATAGATTCGAGCTGAGCTGAGGGATCAACATATAGAAAGGTGGGTGTTTGAATTAATTGGGATTGCAAAAATTAAGATAAACAAAATACTAATAGGCAGTATCGGTGGTATTGAGCGAAATTAGAAGAATGCTTGTATAAAGAAGGCATTTATAAACACCAGAATAGTTTTATGAGAAATTGGGTAACATTGAGAGAGAGAGAGAGAGGGAGAGGTAGAGGGAGAGGGAGAGAGAGAGAGAGAGAGAAAGAGAGAGCGAGAGCGAGAGAGAGAGAGAGAGAGAATTTACACCTCGTTCTAAACATTAATCAGTCATTACAAACCCCAATGTACTTGAATAAACTAATGAGAGCATATGGTTCTCCCGGGATTCGAACTCGGGACACCACACCCAGAACATAAACATCTAAACCATTACACACTACCCAACTTCTCCTTCCGACACAGAATTATACACAGGTACAGTCGCGCTACTAAGTCATGACTCAGCCACCAAGTATGTTTTGATCAATAATTGGTATCAGCAATATATAAGCTTCATTTCTTCATATCGAGTGAAATATACAAACATGTTCCTATACTTACCCACCCTATTCAACATCTAACAGACATTAATATAGCACAGAGCAAGCCAAACGTAATGACAGCTGGGACATGACTTATTAGCGCGACTGTACACATGGAGAGTGGAGTGGAGGACGGAGGGAGAGGCGCTGAATGACTATAGTCTATTCGTTGTCAGTAGGCGATAAATTATGACCTCTATCCTCTGTAACTCAAAAGGGGCTAGAGCAAATTGGCTGTACATTTCCAAATCTATTCTTTGACAGACACTTCCCAAATGGTAGAAGTATTAGCTCGATTACTCTAGTCGTTTTTGAGTTCCAGAGGTTAGAGGTCATGATTTGTCGCCTACTTACAGCGAATAGACTATAGGCAGTATGTATGGGTGAACCAGTGAGGAAATCAGTGTTAGATGTTAGGGTATATAGGGGTACTTTAATGGTGTGTGTGTGTGTGTGTGTGTCGGGGGGGGGGGGGGGGGGGAGTTCTGACCATTATGTAGGTCTCAATAGTGACAAACAAAATGGGACGACAGGTTTGGAAATCGCCAAACTAACGGAAAGAACGTATACAAATCTCAAAACGAATACGCTAAACATGAGGGAGAAGGGGATCCAGAAAAAACAACTAGCTAAACTTAGGTTACAGAAGAAGTGGGTGACAAGAGTTAGAGTAGGGCAGGAAGGGGGAGGAGTGGTGAAGAAGTGGGTGACAAGAGTTAGAGTAGGGCAGGAAGGGGGAGGAGTGGTGAAGAAGTGGGTGACAAGAGTTAGAGTAGGGCAGGAAGGGGGAGGAGTGGTGAAGAAGTGGGTGACAAGAGTTAGAGTAGGGCAGGAAGGGGGAGGAGTGGTGAAGAAGTGGGTGACAAGAGTTAGAGTAGGGCAGGAAGGGGGAGGAGGAGTGGTGAAGAAGTGGGTGACAAGAGTTAGAGTAGGGCAGGAAGGGGGAGGAGTGGTGAAGAAGTGGGTGACAAGAGTTAGAGTAGGGCAGGAAGGGGGGAGGAGTGGTGAAGAAGTGGGTGACAAGAGTTAGAGTAGGGCAGGAAGGGGAAGGAGTGGTGAAGAAGTGGGTGACAAGAGTTAGAGTACGGCAGGAAGGGGGAGGAGTGGTGAAGAGGGTGGAAAGGTTACAAGAGGAGGAATGTAGGGAAGAGTTCAAAGAGTAGTAGAAAGACGACTAGGTATGTTTGAGGAGAGAATGGAGGTCGTGGAAGAGGTGAGCTAAGTGTGTGGGGGGGGGGGGGTTCTATGTGATTGAGGGAGACAAAAGGCATAGCTGCCTGCAGCGAGTGCCTCCCCCAGATTTCAAAGAGTGACAGGGCCGAAAACATGGGACGTTCGAGCTAAAATGCCTGGACACACGGAGTTTGAAGCAATTTAAGACATAGGAAGAGGGAAAGACTGATTGTGGGAGAGAGTTCCAGAGCTCAGCAGTTGAATAGAAGAAAGTCTGAGAATAGCGTTTCACTCTTGGGTTGGCGAGTTGCACAGAGTAGGGGTGGGATTGTGTTGCAAGGCGGGTACTACGTACCCTACATAGAGGTGGTATACACTGGGAAAGGTCCGAGGAACACTGATTATTGTAGTAGCGATAGAATAGTGAGAGAGATGCAACATTGCGGCGAAGAGAGAGAGATTGCAGAGAATTGGTGAGTGGACGGGAGTTGATGATACAAAAAGCTTTCCTTTCTACTTTATCTAGGAAAGCGGTGTGAGAGGATCCTCCCCACACATGTGAACAATACTCCATACAAGGACGCACTGTGCCCCTGTACAGAGCAAGTAGCTGCGCAGGAGTAAAGAACCCCTTGAGGCGGTTGAGCACACCCAGCTTCTGGGAGGCTGCCTTAGCGAGACTGGTAATATGGTCTTTCCAAGTGAGAGCAGAAGAAAAAGAGACACTGAGAACATTGAGGGAAGATGAAGGGTTGATTTTTGTATTGTTGAAGAATAAGGGATAGTCCTCTGGAGGTTCCTGACGGGTAGTAAGATGGCGAGATTGGGTCTTGGAAGCATTAAATGTAACAAGGTTTTCTCTACCCCAATTGGAAATAGTAGCTAGATCAGAAGATAAGCGTTTTATGGTTTCATTACGTTTACTTTTGAGGGACTGCTGACTGGGGCGTTCTGGAAAACTAATTGAGTGCTGTAAAGTAGAGTCGTCTGCATATGAATGGATGGGACTGGATGTACAGTTGAGAAGATAATTTATGAAAATTTGAAAGAGAATAGGAGATAGGACAGAACGCTGAGGAACACCGGAGTTGATAGGATGAGGAATTGAGCGATGGCCGTCCACAACCGCAGCTATGGAATGGTCGGAAAGGAAATTAGAGACAAAGGTACAGATGGAGGGACAGAAACCGAAAGAGGGCAGTTTGGAAATTAAAGATTTGTGCCAGACTCTATCGAAGGCCTTCGATATGTCTAGTGCAACAGAAAAAGTCTCACCGAAGTCCCGAAAGTTTAAGGGGATAGCGCTTGGTTTTTGGTCTATATATATTTATTTATCAATATATTTTTGAGTTTCCTCACTAGACCTCCATCAAGCTTAGAAAAGCACCCCCATAGTCCCCCTTTCAAGATAACTTTGTACATTTTTTGGTAGAAAAATAATGTACCGACCTTTTCCTCCTAATAATAGAGGATCGCTTTCGCTCGCCAGGAAAAAATCGACACCTAAAGTGCACGAAAGTTCTAAATATTGACAAAAAATGAGGCGAAAGGTCCTAAAATCGCCAAACTAACGGAACGAACATCTGAAAGTCTCAAAACAAATATGCTAATCATGAGGGAGAAAGGGCTCCAGAAAAAGCGAGTACTACCCCCTTAAGGAAGAGATTTGTGCAGCGTGTGAGGAGGCATGTGGGGTTAGGAGAAGGGAGAGAGGAGTGAAAGGAACAGCATGGTGGGAGAAAGGGAGTGCACCGTATGACTGGAAGACAGACATAATAGTCCCCCTGTATAAAGGTAAAGGGGAGAGAAGAGTGTGTGGGAATCACATGGGGATATGTCTCATAGGCATAATAGGGAAGATGTACAGCAAGGTAGTGATTGTGAGAGCGAGAACGGAGAAATGGGTAGGTGAGGAGCAAGCCAGGCTTAGGAAGGGAAGAGGGTGTGTAGACCAGATATTCTCCTTGAGATATGTTGTTGATAAATATATGGAAAAGGGACAGAAGTTGTTTACTGCCTTTAGGGACCTAGAAAAAGCCTATGACAAAGTTGACAGAGAAGGTTTTTAGAAAGTACTGAGGATACACAAAGTAGTTGGTAAGTTGCTGAGAGCACTGAAGAGCATGTATGAGAGTGCAAAGGCATCAGTGTGGTGGAGAATGAACAGAGGGAGTTCTTTGATCTGATTGTTGGGTTAAAGCAAGGGTGCGTGATGTCCCCATGGTTGTTCAGTATATACATGGATGGAGTCATGAAAGAAATACAAGGAAAGACAGTGGATGTTGGTGTACCTCTGAGTGAGGTTGAATGGTCAGGCAATGGAGCATGTCAACTCATTTAAGTATTTGGGCAGTGTAATGAGTAAAGATGGGAATATGAAGGATGAAGTGCGGGGAAGGGTACAACAGGGGAAGAGGGGTGTAGGAACGCTGAAAGCAGTGACAAGGAATAGGATTGCATGATAGTGTAATAATCCTGACATTGACATACAGCAGTGAAGCATGAATGTTGTTGGAGAGACATAAATCTAGAGTGAGAGGGGTGGAAAGAGGGGTTACTTGAGAAATGCGAGTGGAGTTACATGGAGATATAAACAATCAGGAAGTATGAGAGCGTTGTGGTTGTGGTTAAGATGGTTCGGTCATGTGGAAAGTATGGGGAGCAAGGGCATGACTAAGAGAGTGTACGAGTGATGTGGAAGGGCAGAGAGGGAGGCGCAGACCGAGAGTAAGGTGGAGGAATGGAATTGAGAGGTATATGAGTGAAAGTGGTGTTGAATGGGAGGAGCCCCATTGTCAGCTGACAAAGGACAAAGGTCCATGGAGGTGATTTATTCGTGGCCATCCCTTCAGGGATCATGGCGTATGTCAACTTAATAATGAGGGTTGGACTGTGGATAAAGGCACGTATGTAAATGAAAA
Source organism: Paralithodes platypus (assembly GCA_032716605.1). Classification (NCBI taxonomy): domain Eukaryota; kingdom Metazoa; phylum Arthropoda; class Malacostraca; order Decapoda; family Lithodidae; genus Paralithodes; species Paralithodes platypus. The sequence goes on from CM064486.1 coordinate 69,292,574, forward strand.
CAAGGAATGTTAGTCAGGGAGAGAAAACTTTGCATGAAAAAGACAAAAGTTGATACAGAATTACAGAGAAAACGGCGAATAGTATATTGAGGGAAGGTTCAGCAAATTACAGTGACAATAGTATAATGAGGGAAGGTTCAGCAAATTACAGTAACAATAGTATAATGAGGGAAGGTTCAGCAAATTACAGTGACAATAGTATAATGAGGGAAGGTTCAGCAAATTACAGTAACAATAGTATAATGAGGGAAGGTTCAGCAAATTACAGTAACAATAGTATAATGAGGGAAGGTTCAGCAAATTACAGTGACAATAGTATAATGAGGGAAGGTTCAGCAAATTACAGTGACAATAGTATATTGAGGGAAGGTTCAGCAAATTACAGTAACAATAGTATAATGAGGGAAGGTTCAGCAAATTACAGTAACAATAGTATATTGAGGGAAGGTTCAGCAAATTACAGTGACAATAGTATAATGAGGGAAGGTTCAGCAAATTACAGTGACAATAGTATATTGAGGGAAGGTTCAGCAAATTACAGTGACAATAGTATAATGAGGGAAGGTTCAGCAAATTACAGTGAACATAAGTTGTCTTGCAAGGAAGTGAACAATACAAATATAACACAGGACTCAAATGATGCAAATAGAGATACTATATCGAGTGTAGGTATGGTTAGACAATGATAGGGTTTATAGTCTATTCGCTGTAAGTAGGCGAGAAATCATGACCTCTATCCTCTGTAACTCAAAAAAGGCTAGAGTAAGTTGGCTGTAAATTTCCACAGCTAATCCTTGACTGACTCTTCCCAAATGGTAGATATATTAGCTCGATTACTCTAGTTTTTTTCTAGTTACAGAGGTTAGAGGTCATGATGCCTAGCCTGCTTTCAGCGGTTAGACTATATACATTGAGAGAAGGTTTAGCAAATTTGAGTGAACATAAGTTGTCTTGCAAGGAAGTGAACAACACACATATAACACAGGACTCTGGTGATGCAAATAGATATATTATAATCGAGTGCAAGGCTAGTTAGACAATGGTAGGGTTTAGAGAAACTGCTGAATGTGAATATGGTAGGAACAGAGAGGTGGTATTTCAGAGTTTGGAGGAACCCTGGGTGATCCTGGTCTCTGGGTCTTCTCCTGGATCACCTAGATGTGTGTGAATTTGTAGTTTGTTTTTGTGTGTTCATTGTTTTCTGTTGTGTTTTGTGTTGTCCCTATTCTTGCTCTGTCTTGAGTCGGCAACCCCCCCCCCCCAAAAAAAAAAACATAAAATAAATAAAAATAAATAAATAAATAAAAATAAATAAATATATAAATAAAATAGGAAAAGTGGAGAGAGAGAGAGAGAGAGAGAGAGAGAGAGAGAGAGAGAGAGAGAGAGAGAGAGAGAGATATGGAGGAACAAGATTATATGTTATAGAGAAAGCAACTAAAATTAAATGAGGTAAGCAGGAATATTTCGTAGCGAGGTCGGTCATATGTGGTCTGTGCCCCATAAAATATGTTTTCCTCTCGCTTAATCATTAGGCAATTCAAGCGCATTCGAAACTCATTCGTACATATTCGGTTCTATTCGGCTGTTTTCGCCTAAAAATGCCATTCGGCTTAATTTTTTCCGAGTGTAGCCGAATGACGATTCAGCTACATTCGGCTTTCAATTCTTGAATATGTGAAAGCCCCTTTATCCTGACCTAATCTAGTCTAGCCTAATGCCTAACCTAACGTAAACTAACCTAACTTTGGCTAATCTACTCCAAACTAAGAAATCGATACACATAAAGAACATCGGTTCTGCATTGCATATACCGATAAACTTCGTACAGGAAGTTTATCAGATGAGACGTGGTGTTGCCACTTGTATGAGCGATAAGAACTAGGTTGGCATATAACAATCTCGCGGGCGGAACAGAGGGTGCAGGCAGTAGAGGACGACTACCTGGTGACAGTCGTGGAGACCCTACGACACATGACCCAGGACCTCAAGTCGTCACAGGAAATAATCAGGTCGTCCATGGAACAACTCCCTTATTCTGAGGAGGTGAGTTGAGGCTGTAGTTCGGGGGAGATAATATCGTTCGATCACTGGTACGAAATTGTGTTCAATTTGTTTAAAGTTTGAGTTTCTTTTAGTTTTGGAATATTGTGAGCATTACTGTACAACCTATGATTAAGAATTTAGTTAAACACTGCATATACTGCAAACATCCTAACGCCTACTGTACCGGAGGATACAGTAATAAAAGTCCCCCCCAGTCCCAAGTAATGTGGCCAAAATGGCAAGATAGACCAACCTACCACCTCAAAAGATGAAGGAATAATGGCTCTCCCAGCCTGCAGAGGGTTGGATATAAGCTGAGAAGTGTTGCCATATCGAGAGCAGTGCTCAAACAGTCGTGGTACCAGGCACTGCCTGATACTGGCAGTTACAAGGAAAGTAGGTTACTGACTGCTCCCAGCCGTCGCTGGGACTGGGGAGTGACTTATCTACTAACGGCTCCCTGCCGTCGCTGGTATTGGATGGGTTAATTCAAGCTATTAATCGTTTCTTTGATAAGCGCCACATATTACAGATGTTCTTATATACTGAACGTTTTCTTTCATGCGACTATGAGAATTATTGGGCAGTGAGATTACCAAGTGAGTTAAATGGATCTATTAAACAGCTTTTTCTTTTCTATATTCACTATTATATTTGGTTGCTTATTCTAAACATAGTAACTACAAAGCATATTGCTTGTTTAGTTGAAATAATCATGTTTATTATGCTTTTTAGATCATAACCAAATAGTATGTAGCATATTATTGCGTGGTCTTTTGTAAGCTTACTTTATGTGCACGCTCTTTGTATTGCTAAAGGTTATCATATGAAGTGTGGAACGCAAACTATCCCTTTGTATTGCTAAAGGTTATCATATGAAGTGTGGAACGCAAACTATCCCTTTGTATTGCTAAAGGTTATCATATGAAGTGTGGAACGCAAACTATCCCTTTGTATTGCTAAAGGTTATCATATGAAGTGTGGGCCGCAAACTTATGAAGTGTGGACCGCAAACTTATCCCTTTGAAAATTATGACGCATTTGGACAGTTTATTCTGGCTATCATTAAACGATTGTATACAGTTTAGGAAGGATCTGTGGGAACTGTAAGGGTAAGGACTCTCTCAATTGACCCTCTGACTTCTATATATTATACCCTTCCTAGTCTGAATAAAATCGTCAAATAATAGCCGGATAACCGAAAAAATGCGTATTGGATCTTGAAAGGGCTAAGTCAGAGTCACAGGAGTACTTTAGAGGCTGATATTATTGGAGTAACAGAATCCGAGTCAAAATATATACTCAAATCTTGTATCCAATATATTTCACTCCATTTTGACGGAAATTTGAATCAGACGACCCATACTTGTGAATAGTCAAATAGATATATGTATTCTGGCATATATATATATATATATATATATATATATATATATATATATATATATATATATATATATTATATATATATAGATATATATATATATATATATATATATGAGCTAAAATACGTCAGAGTGGAAGTGAAAACCGTCAGATCATAGACTTTATATCAGTGTAATTTTGGCTCCATTGCTGTGTCTCCTGTATAATCACCACTAAAAGCTCCCGTGTAACTCTGTCCTAATACCGATTCTTGGCTGTTGTAATATGTAACTCTATCCTAACAATGATTCTTGGCTGTTGTAATATGTAACTCTATCCTAACAATGATTCTTGGCTGTTGTAATATGTAACTCTATCCTAACAATGATTCTTGGCTGTTGTAATATGTAACTCTATCCTAACAATGATTCTTGGCTGTTGTAATCTGTAACTCTATCCTAACAATGATTCTTGGCTGTTGTAATATGTAACTCTATCCTAACAATGATTCTTGGCTGTTGTAATATGTAACTCTATCCTAACAATGATTCTTGGCTGTTGTAATATGTAACTCTATCCTAACAATGATTCTTGGCTGTTGTAATATGTAACTCTATCCTAACAATGATTCTTGGCTGTTGTAATATGTAACTCTATCCTAACAATGATTCTTGGCTGTTGTAATCTGTAACTCTATCCTAACAATGATTCTTGGCTGTTGTAATATGTAACTCTATCCTAACAATGATTCTTGGCTGTTGTAATATGTAACTCTATCCTAACAATGATTCTTGGCTGTTGTAATATATGTAACTCTATCCTAACAATGATTCTTGGCTGTTGTAATCTGTAACTCTATCCTAACAATGATTCTTGGCTGTAGTAATATATGTAACTCTATCCTAACAATGATTCTTGGCTGTTGTAATCTGTAACTCTATCCTAACAATGATTCTTGGCTGTTGTAATCTGTAACTCTATCCTAACAATGATTCTTGGCTGTAGTAATATATGTAACTCTATCCTAACAATGATTCTTGGCTGTTGTAATCTGTAACTCTATCCTAACAATGATTCTTGGCTGTTGTAATCTGTAACTATATCCTAACAATGATTCTTGGCTGTTGTAATCCTGCTAACACTCTGCTGCCACCGACTAACAGAGCGAAGGAGAGGAGGAGGTTGGTTCTGGAGTGACTCCCTTGGTGAGATCCGCGTCAGCTGAGCCTAGCCTGGGAGGAACCTACATCGATACCTACGAGTCCCTTAGCTTCCAGGATGCTCTCACCCCCTCTGACGCTGCTTCACTTACTACACCCACCACTACCAAGGAACAGGTACACGTTTAATACACACACTTCACACACTCAATACACACTCAATACATCCCTCTATGGAACAGGTACACACTCAATACACCACCACCACCACCAATACCACCAATAACACCACCACCACCACCACCAATACCACCACCACCACCACCAAGGAACAGGTACACACTCACTTATCTCAACCTTCACTAAACACATGTCTGGGGAGGATCCTCTCACACCGCACTCCTAGACAAAGTAGAAAGGAAGGCCTTTCTTATCATTAATTCCCGTCCATTCACCAACTCTCTGCAAACTCTCTCTCTTCGCCGCAATGTTGCATCTCTCTCGCTATTCTATCACTACTACAATAATCAGAGTTCCTCAGAGCTCTCCCAGTGTATACCACCTCCTCTACGTAGGGTACTTAGTACCCGTCTTGCAACACAATCCCACCCCTACTATGTACAACTCTACAACTCAAGAGTGAAACGTTACTCTCAGTCTTTCTTCTATTTAACAGCTGAGCTCTGAAATTCTCTCCCAGAATCAGTTTTTCCCTCCTCCTATGACTTATAATTGTTTCAAACTCCGTGTGGTCAGGCATTTTAGCTCGAACGTCCCTTGATGTTGGCCCTGTCACTCTTTCAACTATGGGGGAGGCACTCGCTACAGGCAGTTCTGCCTTTTGTCTCCCTCACTCACATAGAAAAAACAAAAAAACAGTCATGATATGTAACCCTAGAATCATGATTTATATATCTTTCTATTCAACAACCATTAACACAATTACGTAAAAAACCCTGAGCGTCTGAGCTTCAAGGGTGGCCTCTCAACACCGACACTGTTATACAGTGTACTTTATACTGTGTATAGTCACGCCGCCCAGGACCAGGTACACATTGACAGCAAAGACTCTCTGGCAACACACACACATATAATAGTAAATATATATGTACCAATCTTTATACAACTACACACTTAATGCAACACACACACACACATATAGTAGTAAATATATGTACCAGTCTTAACACAACTACACACTTAATGCAACACACACACACACACACACACATATATAATAGTAAATATATATACCAGTCTTAACACAACTACACACTTAATGCAACACACACACACACACACACACACACACACACACACATATAATAATAAATATATATACCAGTCTTTATACAACTACACACTTAATGCAACACACACACACACACACACACACACACACACACACATATAATAGTAAATATATATACCAGTCTTAACACAACTACACACTTAATGCAACACACACACACACACACACACATATATAATAGTAAATATATATACCAGTCTTAACACAACTACACACTTAATGCAACACACACACACACACACACATATAATAGTAAATATATATACCAGTCTTTATACAACTACACACTTAATGCAACACACACACACACACACACACACACACATATAATAGTAAATATATGTACCAGTCTTAACACAACTACACACTTAATGCAACAAACACACACACACACACACACATATAGTAGTAACTATATGTACCAGTATTTACACAACTACACACTTAATGCAACACACACACACACACACACACACACACATATAGTAGTAACTATATGTACCAGTCTTTACACAACTACACACTTAATGCAACACACACACACACACACATATAATAGTAACTATATGTACCAGTCTTAACACAACTACACACTTAATGCAACACACACACACACACACACACATATCATAGTAACTATATGTACCAGTCTTAACACAACTACACACTTAATGCAACACACACACACACACACACACACATATAATAGTAACTATATGTACCAGTCTTAACACAACTACACACTTAATGCAACACACACACACACATATAATAGTAACTATATGTACCAGTCTTAACACAACTACACACTTAATGCAACACACACACACACACACATATAATAGTAAATATATATACCAGTCTTAACACAACTACACACTTAATGCAACACACGCAACACACATAATATAATAGTAAATATATGTACCGGTCTCTACACAACCACACCATGACTCTACTCCAACACATTCAGCTTTGCCATTCTTATTTTGCGCCTATTTTCAACTCAGTTTCCAATGGCACTTTTCTGTCAAGTACTTACCCACCTTAATTTTATGTTTGTAGATCAACTTCTAGTCTGTTAATTTTCCTTTTCAGTAATTCAACAATATCATTTGACCTACTGTACGGCTCTTAATATGTCGTCAAGTTATAATGAAAAATATATTTATGTGTATATAATCTAGAACCAAGATTGTTTATATGCCAAAACATATCTTTAAAATATTGTTAGAATATTTCATATGTGAGAAAAATAGAACCCGTCATTGGTCTGAACATGGACAAATGGAGCACACCTTCTGCCTTTTGTCTTCCTCACTCACAAAAAAAAACAAAAAAAAACACAGTTACAAGCTCTGAATCCCCTTATCCCTGTATTATAATGTGTTACGGTACCAATGTTATCTTAAGGGGAGGCAGACCGTTTTTCTGGACCCCCTTCTCCCTAATGTTCAGCCCCAATAGTTTTGAGATTATAAGACGTTCGGCCCATTAGTTTGGCGATTTTAACACCTTTCGCCCCATTTCGTTGTCAATTTTAAGACCTTTCGTGCCATTTAGGTGTCGATTATTTCCTGGCGAGCGATAGCGAGCCTGCAATTTTAAGAGGAATCGGCCTTCGGCCGGATTTTTTTTTTTACCAAAAAATGTACAAATTTATCTTGAAGGGGGATCTAGGGGGTGTTTTTCTAAGCTTGATGGAGGTCTAGGGAGGAAACTAGAAACATTTATGAATAAATGAATTAATAGACCAAACAAACAGCCACTGTCCCCTTAATATGGGTAGGTATTTTCTCGCGCAACATGATACACAGATTATATATTAAGCATTTATTGGAGAACTAGTTTCAGCGACTATATATGCAAAAGTTCAACATGGTAGTTTCTTGATAACATTTTAATAACATACTTTCTTGATAACATTTTAATAACATACTTTCTTGATAACATTTTAATAACATACTTTCTTGATAACATTTTAATAACATACTTTCTTGATAACATTTTAATAACATACTTTCTTGATAACATTTTAATAACATACTTTCTTGATAACATTTTAATAACATACTTTCTTGATAACATTTTAATAACATACCGGTATAGTGTACACTCATAGATATGCAAATAACATCTCACAAAATAATAATAATAATAATAATAATAATAATAATAATAATAATAATAATAATAATAATAGTAATCCACAAATAACTGTAGCATACTTTATACTTTGATTACCTTTGTTTAACTATATATATATATATATATACTATATATATATATATATATATATATATATATAATTTTATGGACAATTTATTATTTCATTTCAGTTCGACAGTATATTCTTGTATAGACTAGTTACATAGGCTTTGCATATTGTTTCTCTAACAAAGCTAAGCTAGTCAAGATAAACCCCAGAGCCTACCAGAGTATGATTGTTAAGGGGGGATGGTTCACTTTTTGGCCGATTTTTGCATGTATTAATTATTTTTCTAGTTTCCTCCCCAGACCTCCATCACATTTAAAAAACAAAACATCCATTAGATCCCCCTTCTAGATTAATTTGTACATTTTTCGGTAGAAAAATGTCCCGGCCGAAGGCCGTTTCTTCCAACATTACAGGCTCACTATCGTTCGCCAGGGAAAAAAATTGACACCTAAATACCACGAAAGGTCTAAATATTGACGAAGAAATGGGGCGAAAGGTCTTAAAATCGACTAACTAATGGGGCAAACATCTTAACATCTGAAAACTAATGGGGCTAAACATGAGGGAGAAAGTGGTCCAGAAAACCGGCCCATGTCCCCCCTTAAACCACTGCTAACAGACTGAGTGATAACCTCATTCCCTTCAGACACAGGGAGCCCACCAGCCCCACAGCCCAGAAGACCTGAGCCACCTTACCGCCAGCATCGACGCTCTCTACAGCGAGGTGCTCTAACTGGGAACTATACGTCTATGCCTTTTGTCTCCCTCACTCCATTCGGCCCCATTCAGCCTACTGTTTTAAGACGTTTACCACATCCAGGTGTCAATATTTTCCTGGCGAGCGGTAGCGAGCCAGCATATATATATTTTTGTTTTGACAGCAAGCTAAATCTGTACATTTTTCGATAGAAAAATGTCTCCGGCGAGGCCGGATTTTCCATAAAATGTTGGCTCGCTATCGTTCGCCAGGAAGAAATCGACACCTGGATGGGGCTAAACGTCTCTCTACAGCGAGGTGGTCTAACTGGGAACTATATGTCTATACCTTTGTCCTCAGTCCTCTGTACTCCGAATTTGTGTACTTTGAACCCCTTCCGTACCGGCGACGTATTTCTTATTGTTTGTCTGCGATCTTGCTGATTCCAAGCCAGCCACAATTGCCGACTTGCGAGTTTCGTTCTATAAGGAAGTTGGAGTTGTAGACATCGATATTTAGCAGAATTACCAGCTAGAATACGGTTGCAGTTCATTTATAAATACATGAAACATAATTCAACATGCCATTTATCCATCAGAAACATACATTATTATTGCATTTCTGTGTAATATCGATGTTCACGGCTCCAACTTCCTTGTAGCCTGAAACTCGCAAGTGGTCAATTGATATCACTATATTGCAAGATAGTGTCAAATATCATGCTCGATCTAGTCATTGTTTTTAGTGATGTTATAGCATAGATATCTGAAGTTTGATTCCCGTTGTCAAAATTAAATAATTGAAGGATTGGCCTGATTTAGCTAAAGTTGTTCTGGTAGGACAAGCTCAGTTTTAGTCTGGAATTAAGAATAGTTTTGTAAATAGCTGAGGAGTTTTGTTCGCACCTAATTTATATATAAAAAAAAAAAAATATATACGGTATATATATATATATATATATATATATATTATATATACTGTATATATATATATATATATATATATATTATATATATATATATATATATATATATATATATATATATATATATATATATATATATATATATATATATATATATATATATATATATATATATATATATATATATATATATATATATATATATATATACATACAGTATATAATATATAGGCCTATATATATATATATATACAGTATATATATATATATATATATATATATATATATATATATATATATATATATATATATATATATATACTGTATGTGTGTTTGTTTGCACTTAATTTACAATTATGCTTATAACAATAATTATTAACATTAATATTTCCTCTTTCTAAAATTATGTATGTCGTTTTTTGTGGCGTCCGTTTTACGTTGATTGGTATATTTCTGGTTTGTTGCATCTTTGATCAATTTGATGCAAAATTATCCAATATATATTATATCACAAGACCATAACTGATTTTTCATGAGGCTCATAGAAAAAGTATATTCTATCCATTCTATACACTCGGGCCCAATCCCCACTTTTCAGATTGTTTTCTTTTTTTCCCTCCTTTATTTTATTTTATTTTCGGGGGGAGGGAGGGGCGGGGGGGGGGGGGGGGGCGCCGACTCAAGACAGAGCCAGAAAAAGTATATACTGTATATAAATGCATTCCGAATAATAACAAAGCATGGGATATGGTAACTTTGTGTTACTCGTTTTATTTGTTATGTTGTTGTTTTTGTTGTTGCTGTTATTATTAGTATTATTATTATCTGCATATTTATATCTATCTAGCTATATACTCAGGCCCAATCCCCACTTTTGTTTTCTTTTTTTTTTTTTTTTTTTTTTTGGAGCCCGTTAATTTTGTGTTTTCCTTATCAACGTGGCTTAATATAATTCAGTTTCAGAAAAATAACTATTTGTTTCTGCCTATTTCGTTCATAAAGGTTTAGGGCAGCACTATTTATTGGAATATCGTAAACTCTGACGTGAAGCAATGCAATTCGTTGCATCATTGATTACTGCTTCAGTTACTATAGGTAGCGCCAGCGAACTTGACAAAAATCTTGACCCCTTAACTTCTTATAACTAGAAATGAATGAAAGCAATTGGGCTGTCGTTTGTAGCATTTGGGAAGAGTCCTCCAGGAAATAGGTGTGTACATTTACAGGCAGTTTGCTCTTTGAGTTACAGAGAGGTCAGGGATCAAGATTATTGTCAAGTTGGTTGGCGGTACCTATAACCCTGTTGCAATATACTTAAAAGCGGAACATTATTGACTAACATAGTGAGAGGTTCCACGATTATTGACTAACATAGTGAGAGGTTCCACGATTATTGACTAACATAGTGAGAGGTTCCACGATTATTGACTAACATAGTGAGAGGTTCCACGATTATTGACTAACATAGTGAGAGGTTCCACGATTATTGACTAACATAGTGAGAGGTTCCACGATTATTGACTAACATAGTGAGAGGTTCCACGATTATCGACTAACATAGTGAGAGGTTCCACGATTATTGACTAACATAGTGAGAGGTTCCACGATTATCGACTAACATAGTGAGAGGTTCCACGATTATTGACTAACATAGTGAGAGGTTCCACGATTATTGACTAACATAGTGAGAGGTTCCACGATTATCGACTAACATAGTGAGAGGTTCCACGATTATTGACTAACATAGTGAGAGGTTCCACGATTATTGACTAACATAGTGAGAGGTTCCACGATTATTGACTAACATAGTGAGAGGTTCCACGATTATTGACTAACATAGTGAGAGGTTCCACGATTATTGACTAACATAGTGAGAGGTTCCACGATTATTGACTAACATAGTGAGAGGTTCCACGATTATTGACTAACATAGTGAGAGGTTCCACGATTATTGACTAACATAGTGAGAGGTTCCACGATTATTGACTAACATAGTGAGAGGTTCCACGATTATTGACTAACATAGTGAGAGGTTCCACGATTATTGACTAACATAGTGAGAGGTTCCACGATTATCGCTCGTTTATAATCAGAAGAAAACCCAAGGAATCGGGGGAAAAAAAAAAAAAAACAGCCACTGTAGCCTACCCTTAAGGGGAGGTATTTAGTTTGTTCCCTAGACTTCCATCAAGCTTAAAATTACACCCCCTTGAGTCCCTTTCAAGATAAATTTGTACATTTTTCGGTAGAAAAATGTCCCGGCCGAAGGCCGATTCCTCTTAAATTACAGGCTCGCTATCGCTCGCCAGGATATAATCTACACCTGAATTGCGCGAAAGGTCTTAATATGGGGTGACAGTTCTTAAAATCGCTAAAGTAATGGGGCAAACGTTTTATAATATCAAAAGCAATGGGGCTAAACATGAGGGAGAAAGTGGTCAAGAAAAAAATCCCTCAAGTGGAGATCTCCCCTTAACTATCAGATTTATGATGTGTGTGTGTTATTCCCGGTACTGTAGGCCGAGCGTCAGAGCCGGGCCTTGAAGTGGGGCGAGGAGGACCTGAGTGAGAAGTACCTGACGGTGGAGGAGATCATCACCAAGCGTCGTCAGGAGGCCATGAGGAGACAGGGGCTACAGCTCGTACAGATCCTGAGGGTATGTGTTCACCTTCTTATACTAACGTCTTATACTTGTCTTATACTTGTCTTATACTTGTCTTTGTACACGCAGACAAATAATGTTCAAGCTCTGATAAGTTAGTATTTCTTGCAAGAATAACTGAGAACACTACCCTTAAGGGGAGGTATTTAGTTTGTTCCCTAGACCTCCAGCAAGCTTAAAATTACACCCCCTTGAGTCCCTTTCAAGATTAATTTGTACATTTTTCGGTAGAAAAATGTCCCGGCCGAAGGCCGTTTCCTCTTAAGTTACAGGCTCGCTATCGCTCGCCAGGATAAAATCGACACCAGAATGGCACGAAAGGTCTTAAAATGGGGTGAAAGTTCTTAAAATCGCCAAACTAACGGGGCGAACGTTTTATAATATCAAAAGCAATGGGGCTTAACATGAGGGAGAAAGGGATCAAGAAAAAATCCCTCAAGTGGAGATCTCCCCTTAACTGTCACCTCTATTCCCATTCCCGTGTCTCTTGCTGATCCTCCCTACCCCTTGTGGGAGTAATTAGAGCTGGCTAAGTGGCTATAGTCTATTCGCTGTAAGTAGACGAAAAATCATGACCTCTAACCTCTGTAACTAAAAAACGACTAGAGTAATCGAGCTACTATTTCTACCATTTGGGAAGAGTAGAATGTAGAGTAGATGTAGAAATTTACAGCCAATTTGAACTAGCCCTTTTTGAGTTACAGAGGTTAGAGGTCATGATTTCTCGCCTACTTACAGCGACTAGATTATAACTGACTGACTATACTACACTGTTCAGGATGCCGAGGAAGCCGGGTACACCTCCGAGGACGTCTCTATCGCCCTGACCCACTGTGGCGACAAGAACCCCCTGGAGTGGCTCCGGGAGAACTGGCGCCACATGGTAGACACGGTATCAACACTGGCCACCAACTACGGTCAGGAGCGCCGGGTGAACGATGTGGGCTCCATCACGGCCACGGAGGCGAGGGCCGCGCTTAGGATGCACAAGGGCAATATCTGGGCCGCTGTTACCGAGTGTGTGGAACAGCGACAGAAGAAGGTTAGAGGATGGGAAGTTAAGGGGGGTCACCGGCTTATTTTATCTTACTCTCCTTTTCTCTCTTTCCAGGCAGGCTAAATTTGTACATTTTTCGATAGAAAAATTTCTCCGGCGAAGCCGGATTTCTTCATACAATGATGGCCAGCTAATGCTCGCCAGGAAGAATTCGACACCTGGATGGGAATAAACGTCTTAAACAGTAGGCTGAATAGGGCCGAATGGATACAAGCCAGAGAAAAAGAGAATAAGAGGTCATCCCCCTTATTAAATTATGGTTAAATGAGGCGAGGGCGGCGCTAAGAATGCACAAGGACAATATTTGGTCCCCTGTTACCGATTGTGTGGAGCAGCGACAGAAAAAGGTTAGAGTTAGTTAGTTAAAATAAGACTTCAGAGGCTATCAACCCTCCTGGATTAGTAAGCCAGCACACTGTAAGTCAAGAATAGCGTCAGGACTGGAGACCCTTTTCGAGAACTCGGGTCCCTTGAAGGTTAGAGGACAACCATGACTATTTAATAATAATAAAATTATAAATAAATGAACAAATATATACAACCATCCCCCTTAATAGATTATAACATTATTTGTCCCTATTTTCAGTTCAGTGATATCTACGCTCGCGGGAAGTTCCGGCGAGAAGAAGTCGTGAAAGCCCTCCAAACCAACGACGGCGACGCTGACAAAGCCTTCAACCAACTCAACAAATCCCATCTCCACCCCTTCCTCACCAAGATCTGGCATCCTCAACAGGTACTCGGTCACTTGGCAAGGATCTGGCACCCTAAACAGGTACATCTGCATGATCTGTGGGGCTGTGCGGCTTATATTAACTACCCCTGCACTACCAGAGGTCTTGTTCATCATCATAACATCGCCTGGAGAATGATATGCTACCAAATTATAAATAGCAATCTAATAAACCCGTTTGGATCCTTGTTTATACTTTAAGGGAGCCCACCTCGCTTTGTTTTATCTTTCTCTCCCTTTCTCTTTGGCTTGTATCCATTCGGCCCCATTCAGCCTACTATTTTAAGACGTTTACCCCCATCCAGGTGTCAATATTTTCCTGGCGAGCAGTAGCGAGCCAGCATATATATATATTTGTTTTGAGAGCAAGCTAAATTTGTACATTTTTCGATAGAAAAATTTCTCCGGCGAAGCCGGATTTCTCCATACAATGCTGGCTCGGTATCGCTCGCCAGGAAGAAATCGACACCTGGATGGGGATAAACGTCTTAAAACAGTTGGCTGAATGGGGCCAAACGAATACAAGCCAGGGAAAGATAGAGAAGGAGAGAAAGAGTGACTCCTCTTAACTATAAACATGCTTCCTCAGTACTGCAAGAATAACCATGTCAGCGTATTCCAAGTGCTCAAAGGATATATACGAACATTAGTAGCACGAACCTTCAAGAGTCTGTCGAGATTTTCTGCTGACACTAGCAAACGAATAATCTAATCTATTCATTTCACTCCCAACACCAAACACCTCCAAATGAAGTTAATGAAAGCGTGTGATCCTCCCGGGATTCGAACCTGGGTTACTACAAACATATCTTAAACACTCTAACCATTACACCGTCAAGGTTAATTACATGACTACGGGTTTATATCCATCCATAGCATACTTTATATCAATCTAATCATGTACGGTCGCGCTAATAAGTCATGTCTCAGCTGTCATTACGTTTGGCTTGCTCTGTACTGTATTAATGTCTGTCAGATGTTGAATAGGGTGGGTAAGTGTAAGAGCATGTTGGTATATTTCACTCGATATGAAGAAATGAAGCGTAGATATGGCTGATACCAATTATTGATCAAAACATACTTGGTGCCGAGACATGACTTATTAGCGCGACTGTACCCAGATTTGGAGTGAACTAAAGGAAATATAATAACAAGCCAACTCAGATTCGGAGTTAAGGGGAGGCAGACCGTTTTTCTGGACCCCCTTCTCCCTAATGTTTAGCCACACTAGTTTTGAGATTATAAGACGTTCGGCCCATTAGTTTGGCGATTTTAACACCTTTCGCCCCATTTCGTTGTTAATTTTAAGACCTTTCGTGCCATTTAGGTGTCGATTTTTTCCTAGCGAGCGAAAGCGAGCCTGAAATTTTAAGAGGAACCGGCCTTCGGCCGGGAAATTTTTCTACCGAAAAATTTACAAATTTATCTTGAAGGGGGGTTTAGGGGGGGGGGGTTTTCTAAGCTTGATGGAGGTCTAGGGAGGAAACTAAAAAAAATATATGAATAAATGAATTAATAGACCAAATAAACGGCCAGTCTCCCCTTAACTAAAAGGAACTAATAATGGTGGTGTACACATTGCTATAATTATATCAAGATATATATTATTATAGAGTCAGCACTGTTATACCGTCGCCACATAAAACACCACTATGCCATCACAGGAAACACTACTTAAGTGTTTCTATAATAATCTCCATTGTAATCTGTATTGTAATTTGTATCGTATTATCTATTTATTTGTATTCTGTATTATATTATTTGTGTATTTTTTGTATTATTCAACTTGTATTTTATGTTTAGACAGGGGACCATCCAGCCTCCATGATCATTCCTCCACCACCCCCTGGTCTGAAGGAAGCAGTCCCACCCAGTATCCTGTCCAGTGCCCCTGCTTCCAACACCACCACCCCTGCCAACACCACCACCCCTGCCAACACCGTCCACCAGGCCAACAACACCCAACACCCAACACCTGCAACACAAGCTCCATTAGGTAAGTATAGTCTATTTTTTCCCAGCTGATGGTAAATTGAATCCCTTAGTAGCTGATTTCTCGATAATTAATGGACAAATATGAAACTACTATGGCTGTGTGTGGTATTAATGCCAAGTGTTCATAATTAGCATCATATTTCGCTACAAAATCTACCTTATAACTGAGTAACAAAGATAGAAACATGACAATTTACCCTCAGCTGGAAAAAAAACATTGACTATAGTCCATTTAAAAATATATATATTAACCCGTTCAGTACCAGCGACGGCAGAGAGCCGTCAGTAGATAAATCACTCCCCAGTCCCAGCGACGGCTGCCAGCCATCAGTAATATACGATCCTTGTAACTGCCAGTATCAGGCAGTGCCTGGTACCACGACATTTGAGCACTGTTCTAAGACTTTTGCAACACTTCTCAGCGTATATCCAAGCCCCCACAGGCTGGGAGAAGCATTATTCCTCCATATTTTGAGGTGGGAGCTTGTTATATCTTGCCTCTGAAGCCATTTTGGCCACATTGCTTGGTACTGTGGGGTACACTTATGCTCTAGTACCCTATGGTACAGTAGGGGTTAATGCTAGTACCCTATGGTACAGTAGTGGTTAATAATAATATTCCAGTATTTACACAATGTCGCTTACTGCACACGGCTCCAGTTGCACGTTTGCACGTCAACGTTCTTTTTATCATACTCTCTCTTTTCTCTGGTTAAGGCTTAGCATGTATGTCATCAGAATTGAGGACTAATATTCTGAAAATATCTACCATCTATTTAGAAAATTATGAACTATTGTAAACACTTTATTTTCGGTTACACGGTATTGCCTTTTATCTAAAATGCATTATAAAGCTATGTGCCAGTATGTAATTAAATCACAAATTAAATTATTATTTCATAGCAAAATTCTTAAAATTTGCAGTGCTGTATTTGTAAGAATGTTCACAAAAGTATGATATCTCGCAAATACAGGTTACTTGGATGACACAAGCGACGACGATGATATCTTTGAAAACACATATGCAAATATTGAACCTCTCAAAACTCAGCCACCTAAGGTGGATCAAATTTATGCAAAAGTCCGAAAAGGGCCAAAACCACAGCAAAGGGAGTCGGACATAAAGAACTTGCAGCAAAAAGAGTTGGACACAAAGAAATCACAGCAAAGGGAGTCGGACATAAGGAACTTGCAGCAGAAAGAGTCGGACATAAAGAAATCACAGCAGAAAGAGTCGGACAAAAAGAACTTGCAGCAAAAAGAGTCAGATATAAGGTTGCAGCCAAAAGAGTCGGACGCAAAGAAATTACAGCAAAAAGAGTCGGACGCAAAGATCTTGCAGCAAAGAGAACCGGACATTAAGAAATCGGGACAGCAAGAACGGTCGCAAGCCAAAAATACCCAGACGAGCCAAACGCCAACCAAACGAACACAAGCAGAGCAAGTCCAAGTGCAGACGAGCCAAACCCCAACCAAACGAGCGCAAGCAGAGCAAGTCCAAGTGCAGACGAGCCAAACACCAACCAAACTAGCGCAAGCAGAGCAAGTCCAAGCGCAGAAGAGCCAAACCCCAACCAAACGAGCGCAAGCAGAGCAAGTCCAAGCGCAGACGAGCCAAACGCCAACCAAACGAGCGCAAGCAGAGCAAGTCCAAGCGCCACAGCGACCACAACCCGGACGGAAGCAAGAGGAACAAACACCGAGAGGAACAAGCAAAAAGATGAACAAGCAGCAGGAAGAACAAGCACCGAGAGGAACAAACAACAAGGGGAACAAGCAGCAAGAGGAACAAGCCCCAAGAGGAACAAACAGCAAGGGGAACAAACGCCATGAGGAACAAGCATCGAGAGGAACAAGCACTAAAAGGAACAATCAGCAGGAGGAACAAGCCCCCCTAGAACCCCAAAAGCAGAGACGATTCCTGCATGTGGGCCCGGAACCCAGACCCCACCAGACACGGACCCCTTCCCCTGACCTGAGTGGGGGGGTGGAGGACGAGGAACTGTTCTCAGCCAGCGAGGTGGTGGGCCTGGAGTCTGACGAGGGTAGGGAGTCGTGGCATCGCGCCCGGTTATGTTGTGTTTCTTCTGACACCTAACACACTAGGCAGCATAATCCACAACAGCTTTGGTGCATGGTGGCTTGAATAGCTTAGGCATTGTAACCCCTTCTGTACCGGCGACGTCTTTTATATCATATTCTAGCTATATTTAGACGATTTTGTGCAGCTTAAGAAGGATCTGTGGTAGTAAGAAGCGTTAAGTGAGATAGTTCGAAGCCTTTAATTACTGGAGTCTTTCTTAAACTTAACAAAATCGTTTAACCCTTTGAAGCTCTGACACGTTTTAGCAGTTTATTTTGGCTATCATTAGACGATTTTATGCAGGTTAGGAAGTATCTGTGGGTATTAAAAGGGTAAAGACTATCCCAATCAACCCTTTGACTTCCATATTCTGTTACTAATCTGAATACAATCGTCTAATAGTAGCCAGAAACAGAACAGAAACGCGTGTTGGAGCTTGAAAGGGTTAATAGTAGCCAGAATAGAATTAATTAAGACGTCGTCGGTACAGAAGGAGTTAAGACGAATGCAAGTCTGTTGTCCAAGACGTGTCAGATTACGAGTGGTCTCAAATTTTAGTTTAGTGTTTTTTACTATACAAAGTGATAAAAACAACGTGTTTATAGTTTTAAGGGGGTCACCGGCTTTTTTATCTTTATCTCCTGTTCTCTCTTTCCGTGGCTTGTATCCATTCGGCCCCATTCTGCCTACTGTTTTAAGACGTTTATCCCCATCCAGGTGTCGATTTCTTCCTGGCGAGCGCGATAGCGAGCCAGCATTGTATGGAGAAATCCGGCTTCGCCGGAGACATTTTTCTATCGAAAAAGGTACAAATTTAGCTTGCTGTCAAAACAAAAATATATATATGCTGGCTCGCGGAAAATATTGACACCTGGATGGGGGTAAACGTCTTAAAACAGTAGGCTAAATGGGGCCGAATGGATACAAGCCAAAGAGAGAGGGAGAGAAAGGGGAAAAAAGCGAGGTGGGCTCCCTTAAGAACGTATTCCCCATGTTACTCGGTGAGTCTTCATTATTTCGAAGTTACTACACATTTAATAAATATCAATAGATGAAATAATTGAACTGTGGAAGAGCATAGGTTCTAAACTGATATTTCTGTTATGTATTTCATTCAGTTTTGCTGAGTAATATACCGCGAGAACTCTTAATCATCTGACAGTACCGAGATGCTGGATGAATATTCAGTAAGCTGAATAATTAACTGGTGGAACACACAACCTTCCTCTTGCCCATGACTGAACATTAGTACAATGATGTTGGAACTTGTCCTAACAATCACTCACAATAGTCAAAATCGAAAACCTTTAAATTAATTTGTTAATTAATTTTACCACAACACCAAACACCTCCAATGAAATTAATGAAAGCATATATGTGATCCACCGGGATTCGAACCTGGGTTATCACACACATATTTTTTAAACACTCTAACCATTACACTTCTAATAACTTCTAATGAAGACTCACCCCAAGGGTGATAGAGTAATATGGCTTCATTTTGTTCTTGCGAATACGTTCTGGCATGAACACGTGTTATTAACCACCGTGTAGATTCACCAATTTAAAAGTCTTGAGTGACTAGTTATACTATTGTGTGTGTGTGTGTGTGTGTGTGTGTGTGAAACAATAATATCGACAAATAGTAATGTTTCAAGAAACTAGTTATCTTAGCTGAACAGTATGTCACCACTGTATAATGATTTGTTTATATACATACATGAACCAGTTTTGTTTTACCGTCTATAAGTGAGAATAAAATTACAACATTATTAGTATGGAAGAAAAAGTTCAATGTAAATGACATGTCTTTTAAACAACTGTAATCAATATATATATATATATATATATATATATATATATATATATATATATATATATATATATATATATATATATATATTCCTTAAACCCCATAAAGTACATTTATTTAAGAAAAAGGTGACATATACTAATTTATTATGAATAAATCATTATACAGTATACACATTGTAGGGCGTCATAGTTACATAATTATGACAACCGCGTGATGACTGAAAAAACGTTAATTAACCAATAATGTTAACAGTGTGTTCTTAATAGTTTCGGGAGCCACCACCGCCATCGTCAGTGGATGTACGAGATATAAAAAGAAACAGGAATCTGAAACTGTTTGGTATTAAGGGAGCCCACCTCGCTTTTGTTCTCTTTCTCTTCCTCTCTCTTTGGCTTGTATCCATTCGGACTCATTCAGCCTACTATTTTAAGACGCATACCCCACATCCAGGTGACAATCTTTTCCTGGCGAGCGGTAGCGAGCCAGCATATATACATTTTTGTTTTAACAGCAAACTAAATTTGTAAATTTTTCGATAGAAAAATTTCTCCGGCGAAACCGGATTTCTCCATACAATGCTAGCTTGCTATTGATCGCCAGGAAGAATTAGACACCTGGATGGTGATAAACGTCTTAAAACAGTTGGCTGAATGGGGCCGAATGGATACAAGCCAGGGAAAGAGAGAAAAGGAGAGAAAGAAAAAAAAAAGCTGGCAACCCCCTTTAACATTTGGCTACCAAGTGAAAACCGAGCTTATGTATAACCATTGAAGGGCATGTGTATATTCATCCCCTCTGGTTATCCTTAGTGTAGAAATGTCGACATTGGATATCCTCTGACTCAAGACTAACAGAAGGACATTGTGAGAAACTTGAACAGATTATATATTAACCCTAAAGCCGGTATCACACGAGAGCTTTTATACTCAACATTCGATGGTCAACATTTTTGGAATATTTGGCACTGGTATCGGGCACTAGACTGTTGGTAGATGAATTTAGGGAACCGAAATGTATTTAATGTTGACCTCATAAGCTGCCAGACCAGTGTTGAGGATAAATGTTGAGGGAAAAAGCGCTCGTGTGATACCGGCTTAAGAGTTATTAGTTATACTTTTATCTTGAAGGCTTCTACTGCAATTGTATTACATCAAATTATACTGGCCATAGTTTATTGTGATCGTTTGGTTGACATCACTAATCTTGCGAGGTGGTCATCAGGACAGTCAGTGTAGTGTAGTGAACATGTGTTGTATATATTACGTAAAGGCGAACTTGGCAGGCATTAAAAGCACTACATATTTTTCAGTATCCTTGAAGACCTGATGTGTAGATGCATAATGTTATTTACATATAATAATATTAATAATAATAATAATAATAATAATAATGTTTTCTCAGCTAGTTCAACTGGTGGTC
This sequence comes from Paralithodes platypus, assembly GCA_032716605.1. Taxonomy (NCBI): domain Eukaryota; kingdom Metazoa; phylum Arthropoda; class Malacostraca; order Decapoda; family Lithodidae; genus Paralithodes; species Paralithodes platypus. Next base: position 69,314,063 of record CM064486.1, read on the forward strand.
TAAATTATTTGTGATAAACCCCCTGAGGCGCATAACGCGATTTGCGTGGTTTGTAGCATATTTCAAACCTTGAAACATCCCAGATTCACCGTGAAAATATTGATTTAGTTACCTAACCTCTTCAGTTTTCTTTCAATGGTGGTTTAAGGAAAACGATATTTAGAGGGCTAACTTAATCACATTTACCTAAGTGCTCATAAGTAAAATAATAAATAATACTGGCATCTATGCGCTTCAGGGGGTAAATAGTTGCATGTAAGCCGTACTACCAATGTCCGCCAAGTTAGCCTCGCATGATTATCATAAAAACACACTACATTTGGGTTTTTTGGTTGGTTGTCGCACAGTAGCAAAGCAAGAGACATGGGACCTCGGAATACTAGTATTCTAGTTTTACTCTTTTAAATGATATTGTGTTGAATTGTTCATGAATTGTGTTATTCAAGCTACTCTCGATGCACTCATCAAACTCCTGTATGTGATAATACTTTATGCTGAAGTACATCATGATTATCTGTATCGAATCTGGTGACTGGGAGAAGGTATAATTATGAGAGGCAGGAGAGGATGTCGGGGGTGACTTGGTGTTCTCCCCGTAGAGTCGACCATTGAAGAGCTCCTGGAGGCTGATTCTGGAGGGCCCTACTACGAGTATTTCACAGCCGTCGGTAAGCATGTCCCCAAAGTTTTGCTGGTTCAAACTCCTGCGCTACTTTTATTTTACGAGGAAGATCACAGTAACTCATCCTAGCGTAACCTTAGCTAGCCTAACCATATCTTAGTGGTTTGGTTATGCTAGGTTAACCTCTTTAGGATCATGATGCATTTTACCAGCTTATTCTGGCTATTATTAGACGAGTTAACTCAGATTAGGAAGGGTATATGGAAGTTAGTATTTACCTCCTGAATTTCCACAGATCCTTCCTAAGCAGTATACAGTATAATCGTCTAATAATAGCCAGAATAAACCCCCAAAGTGCGTCATAATCCTCAGGGGGTTAAACTGGGTGGGATTCGTCTACCGTAATCGTCCCGGTAAAAGATAGATAGTATGAACCTGTCCAAACTTTAGGAACATGCCATCCGTTAAGGCACCCCGGGATGGCATGGCATGGCTCGGCCTGGCTCCCTCCCTCTGCTGGCTTGTTATACATGACGCTTTCCTTCTGCTTAGCTCACCAATGTATAGTTGGTGATTAGTGTAGACGACATAGCCTTTACATAGATCAAACAGTGCGTAGCAACACAACTTAACACCGAGTGGAAAGTTCACAAGACCGTGAACAAAAGACTGAAGATAGGTTCCTTTAACAAATTTGGCGTTTGTTGTAAACCTGCGAAAGTTTCGTCGCCGCATCTTTACAATAATCACCATATTCGTACACTTGGGTTTCGATTTTTCAGTAATAATGGTATCAGAGATGATACAGTATTGCCATCATATATAACTCAACTGGTCAGGTCAGGTGAAGGTATTGAGGGATAAGCCTTTACAACGGTACCTCGTAGCTACTTTCTACTTTTCCTTTTTTCTGAAGAGTGTAGAGAGGGGAGAGGGAGTGTTGGAGAGAGAGGAAGCTGTTGGAGTGGCTTTGTTATGTGCTGGTGGTCCTGACTAGCAAAAGCCGCCATGTGTGACTGGTTGGCTTCGTCAGGCCAAGTAATCCCACACTTAGTCTCATATACTGTAGTAGTTGAGACGCTTGTTAGCTGAATGACATCAGTGACAGTTGTAATACTTCAACTGCGCTTTACAGTCACAGTAGAATTAAGTAAAGTATTATCATTCATTATCTTGTCAATTGCCTGATCAGTACCTTACCCTCTCATTCAACTTATTTTCTAAATTCACAAATCCATTTTCCATTTTTAACAAAAGCATCGGCAGCTAATCTGAAATATTTGCATCGCATACTTTAGTATAAATTTATTGTAGTGTAGTTTACCGACTAGGTATTTTTCCTCTTCGTATCAAATGACAGTTATCGAAGAAATCAGCTGAAAGTTGGTGCATTTGCGTGGTTTATTCCTATGTACTTATGGCATTATGTTTTAGCATTATCATATACTATAGTTAATGTTCTTTCCAATGGTAGCTACAAGTATAATGTAATATATTAGTTTGTTGTTAGTGATGATGCAGCACATTAGACAAACAACGTGAAAGTTAAACAAATAAACATGGATAATTTAATCTACTTCCCAAACGTAACGAGTCAGCTTAAAGTAGTATGATAATTTCTTGTTTTTTATAGTTTCTAGTTTCATTGGTCGTTTTTTAGATATATTATTGGCAATCAAGTTGAACAATGCTCGACTTCATTTATCACATGAGACAATCGCACCTACCAGTTGGCTTCAGAGGCTATCAACCTTTCTGGATTATTAAGCCAGCACAACGTAAGTCAGGAATATATATATATATATATATATTTTTTTTTTAAAGTTAAAATTGGACTTCAGAGGCTATCAACCCTTCAGGATTATTAAGCCAACACACTGTAAGTCAATCATAGCGTCAGGATTGGAGCCCCTTTTCGAGAACCCGTCCCTTGAGGATTAGCATTAGGACTGGAGCCCCTTTTCGAGAACTCCAGTCCCTTAGTTAATTAACATAGTTAGTTAAAATAGGACTTCAGAGGCTATCAACCCTATTGGATTATTAAGCCAGCACACTGTAAAGGGGCCCTCACACAGTCAGGATTGCGAGCTAGTGGGAGTCTAACAGGAATCACTAGGAGTCGCTAGAGTCACTAGGAGTCATCGATTTTCACCGCGAATAGGCCCGAGAGTCCAAATTTTCCCCTACTCCTAGTGACTCTAGCTCGCACTTCTGACTGTGTGAGGGCCCCTTTAGTCAAGAATAACGTCAGGACTGGAGCCTCTCTGCGAAAACTCCAGTCTCTTGAGCATGAGTGGTGATATAGTGATACAGTATTGTTTGCAGGCTCGGACCAATCTGATTCTGAAGTCTCAAGCTTCGACGATTTCGAGATAGAAGACGAGGTGGTTCATCATCGCTTTATGGGTAGGCCTTCTCCTCACTCCCTCCCATCACCCTATTTGATCACGACCCCCTTGCTTTTTTTCTCTTTCTCTCCCTCTCTCTCTGGCTTGTATCCATTCGGCCCCATTCAGCCTACTGTTTTAAGACGTTTACCCCCATCCAGGTGTCAATATTTTCCTGGCGAGCAGTAGCGAGCCAGCATATATATATTTTTGTTTTGACAGCAAGTTAAATTTGTAAATTTTTCGATAGAAAAATTTCTCCGGCGAAGCCGGATTTCTCCATACAATGCTGGCTCGCTATCGCTCGCCAGGAAGAAATCGACACCTGGATGGGGATAAACGTCTTAAAACAGTTGGCTGAATGAGGCCTAATGGATACAAGCCAGAGAAAGAGAGAAAAGGAGAGAAAAAGACAAAAAAGCAGGTGACCCCCCTTAATTTGATCGCACCTCCCTTACTTTGCTCATTCCACTAAAAATATGTTTCTTTTACAGTCGCGCTAATAAGTCATGTCTCGGCTGTCATTACGTTTTCTTCGTTCTGTGATGTATTAATGTCTGTCAGATGTTGAATAGGGTGGGTAAGTGTAGGAGCATGTTTGTATATTTCACTCGATATGAAGAAATGAAGCTTAGATATTGCTGATACCAATTATTGATCAAAACATACTTGGTGCCGAGACATCGCTTATTAGCGCGATTGTACAGTCGGCCTAATAAGTTATATATAATTTTGTTTTGATCAATAGTTGGTATCAGCAATATTTACACATGATTTATTCTTCTTTAGTGAGATATACAACCATGTTCCTACACTTACCCACCCTATTCAACATCTTACAGACATTAACTCTCTCAGTCACCTTAACCCCCTCTGTCATATAATTATTACGCGATCGCATCATATGGCGGTTTGCCCAAAAGTATCATATGACGCGATCGCGTCATATGAACTTAGTGAAATAGCTCAATAATAAGTTTATGACGCGATTTGCGTCATATTGAGCTCAGTTAGTTAGGTAAGTTAGATCATAATCTGTCGGTTGGTGGCAACCCCAAATTCCTCCGACTTCTAACGGTCCCTCAGTGTGAGAAAGAGTGTTGTGGGGGAAATACCGGGCGCTCGGGCAACCACTAACTTTCGTAAGTTAATATGTCGTTGAGAGTTAAGTTACATAACTTCCGCATGGATAGCCCTCATGCAATATGGCGGCTGGGCTTACAAAGGGGGTAAAACTGCGTCAAATCATGCTACAGGGTTGCGTCAAAGCTCCACATGGAGATGTAACTTACCTAACTTACCAGCCAAAAATATGACGCAATTGTTTCATAAACTTATTTTCCCCGAATTTTTATAACTTGGATTTATGACGCGATTGCGTCATAACCTCGCCCTTTGGCATATGTCGATATGACGCGATCGCGTGCTAAATGACGTGGGCAACTGTACAATAATAATAACATTTATTATTTGTTTTCTAGCCTCCATCTTCCAAGGAGACAAGGAGTATAATAAACCCAAACTCACTCCACCTGCTGTAGATCCTTATGCTTGGCTGATCCACACTCACTCCACCTGCTGTAGATCCTTATGCTTGGCTGATCCACACTCACTCCACCTGCTGTAGATCCTTATGCTTGGCTGATCCACACTCACTCCACCTGCTGTAGATCCTTATGCTTGGCTGATCCACACTCATTCCACCTGCTGTAGATCCTTATGCTTGGCTGATCCACACTCACTCCACCTGCTGTAGATCCTTATGCTTGGCTGATCCACACTCACTCCACCTGCTGTAGATCCTTATGCTTGGCTTATCCAAATTCCGGAATTTATTAGTGTGTTTATTTATATATTATTATTATTATTTTTACTATTATTATTATTGTTATTATTATTATTATTATTATTATTATTATTATTAATATTAATTTTATTATTAATATGGTTTCTAAAAGGATATTTAACGACGATTATGCTTTTAATAATTCCACGCAGGTCCTGCCACGGACATTTGTCCCATGGCAGTCTTCCCTTTCCATGTTTCCCTTATCCACTCTAAACCACTGTTTGGACACTTGACCATCAGTGTTTTGGAGGGCAAGCAGCCTTGAGGGATCGCTGAATCTGTTACTGCTTGATTTCCTTTGTACACCTCTATGTTTATATCTTACTGTATTCACCTCCCTAATTCCTGCCAGTGACTTACCGACGACGTTGCTTTTCCAACAACGGAGAATTATATGGAATTCCTCTTTTGGTTACGTTGGCTTAAGGGAGCCCACCTCGCTTGTTTTCTCTTTCTCTCCCTCTCTCTTTGGCTTGTATCTATTCGGCCCCATTCAGCCTACTGTTTTAAGACGTTTACCCCCATCCAGGTGTCAATATTTTCCTGGCGAGCGGTAGCGAGCCAGCATATATATAGTTTTGTTTTGACAGCAAGCTAAATTTGCAAATTTTTCGATAGAAATATTTCTCCGGCGAAGCCGGATTTCTCCATACAATGCTGGCTCGCTATCGCTCGCCAGAAAGAAATCAACACCTGGATGGGGATAAACGTCTTAAAACAGTTGGCTGAATGAGGCTAAATGGATAAAAGCCCAAGCGAGAGGGAGAGAAAGAGAAAACAAGCGAGGTGGGTTCCCTTAATATTAACATTGCTATGGATTAACTTGCAACTCTCGTTCCCTCCTCTAATAAAGCTGGTTTATAACATGATAATTAACCACTTGCGAGTTTCAGGCTATAAGGAAGTTGGAGCCGTAGACATCGATAGTAAACAGAAATACAATAGTAAAGTAGGTTTCTGATGGCTAAAGAGTAGGTTGAATTGGGTTTTATGTATTTATTAATGCACTAGAACGGTATTTTAGCTGGTAATTCTGCTAAATATCGATGTCTACAGCTCCAACTTCCTTATAGAACGAAACTCGCAAGTGGTTAATTAATTCCAACAGGTATTACTACTTGGAACACTGATGAGACACTAATCTAATACTTGTTTAACTTTATTCTCTATTAAAGTTTTTTTTTGTATATAGTAATTATTTAATACAAAATTTGTCCTTTAATTTCCCTCCAGGTTTTATTGTATATTCATAAGAGGCATGATTCGAGTTAGGCTACTGACTTTTATGATAATTATTATGATCATAATTATAGCTATATTATAATAATTATTATTATTATTAATAGTATTGTTATTATTATTAGTATTACCATAAACACTATAATTATATAAAATATGAATAAATATCGGCCTTTGGCCGGGAAATGTTTCTATCGAAAAATGTACAAATTTATCTTGAAGGAGGATCTTGGGCGGGTGTTTTTATAGTTTGATGGAGGTCTAGGGAGGAAACTAAACAAATAGTAAAAAGATACACAAATGAGCTAATAAATACGCCCACCCCCCTAAAGAAATGTAAAGACAAAATCAAGTCGAAATTATGAAGATGCTTCGTGAGCTATGGCACCGACTGTACATTTACGTTATGTTTTCCTGCGGGGTGATATCAGAGTTGGAAGTGTCTGATCAGCAAGAAGAGGAGGAAGAAGAAGAAGAAGAAGATGAGGAGGAGGAAGAATCGGTGGTTGAGGAGGAGGAGGAGGATACAGAGACAGGTTCGATTCCCCTTTATAACCCATGCAGTACCGGGGACGTATTTTTCATCCTATTCTGGCAACTATTTGGACAATTTTTATTCAGCTTAGGAAGGACGTAAGCTGAAGAGGGAGGGAAGTGAAAGGTACAGCATGGTGGACAGAAGAGGTAAGAATAGCTGTGGAAGAAAAGAAGAAAGCATATAGAGAATGGTTGGGTAGTAGAGGGAATGAAGATTTCGAGAGACAGAAACGAGCGAGGTACGTGGAGAGTAAGAGGGTGGTGAAGAGAGTAGTGAAGGAAAGTAAGAGAAGAGTAGATGAGGAATTTGGAAGGAATCTGAGTGTAAAATGGAGGGAGAGTAAGAAACTGTTCTGGAAAGAAGTCAAGAAAGTTAGGGAAGGTAGCAAGGGAAACAGTAAGGGTGTGAAAGATAAGAATGGGAGAATGCTAGCCGAGAAGCAAGAGAGAGTCGAAAGATGGAGGGAGTACTTCAATGAGTTGCTAAATGTAAGGAATGAAGAGCCAGCAAACATAGCTGGATATGGTATGGGAGGGAGAAGAAGAGAAGTAGTGGAGGAGGAGGTGGGGATCAGGAGGTCAGAAGTGTGGGAAGCCATGAAAAGAGTGAAGTTGGGGAAAGCACCAGGAACAGATGGAGTGTGTGGGGAAATGTTGAGGTATGGTGGTGAGATAGTGATAGAATGGGTATGGAAAAAGTGCAAACTAACATGGGAGAAGGGGAGTGCACCCGATGACTGGAAGACTGGCATAATAGTCCCCCTATATAAGGGGAAAGGGGAAAGAGGAGTGTGTGGTAACCACCGAGGATTATATCTTCTAAGCGTAGTAGGGAAGGTATACAGTAGGGTAGTGATTGAGAGAGTGAGAGTGAGAACGGAGAAATGGATAGGCGACGAGCAGGGAGGTTTTAGGAAGGGAAGAGGATGTGTAGATCAGATTTTTACCCTGAATTGTGTTGTGGAGAAATATCTGGAGAAGCAACAAGAGGTGTATGTTGCCTTTATGGATTTGGAGAAGGTCTATGACAGAGTGGATAGAGAAGGTCTGTGGAAAGTACTTAGAATATACGGAGTAGATGGCAAGTTGCTGAAAGCAGTGAAGATCATGTATGAGGGTGCAAAGGCAGCAGTACATGTGGAGAGTGAGCAGAGCGAGTTCTTTGACCTGAATGTTGGGTTGAAACAGGGGTGTGTGATGTCCCCGTGGTTGTTTACTGTATATATGGATGAGTAATGAAAGAAATACTATCAAGAGCAGTGGATGTTGGTGTAGAGCTGAAAAGGGAGATAATTGAGTGGAAGCTACCTATACTGCTGTTTGCAGATGATACAGTTCTGATGAGTGATAATGAATGGGAGTTGCAGGGTCTGGTAAATGAGTTTGGAACAGTATGCGAAAAACGGAATTTGAAGGTAAATGCGGGGAAGAGCAAGGTTATGGTCTTCGAAAGGGGAGAAGTCACAGAGTGTGAGGTGAAGCTGAACGGTCAGGCTATGGAGATAGTCAACTCTTTTAAGTATCTGGGCAGTGTGTTGAGTAAAGATGGGACTATGGATGAAGAAGTGCGGGAGAGGGTACAACAGGGGAAGAGGGAAGTGAAGAAGTCCTTGCATGACAGTGTGGTAATCCCGACACTGACTTACGGAAGCGAAGCATGGACGTTGGTTGAGAGACTCAGACCAAAAGTGAGAGCAGTGGAAATGAATTACTTAAGAAGTGCGTGCGGAGTTACATGGAGGGATAGACAGACTAATGAGGAAGTAAGAAGGAGGTGTGGTGTGGAGGTAGATGTGCTGGAAAGTGTGAAAAGGAATAACTTAAGATGGTTCGGCCATATGGAACGTATGGAAAGCGAGAGAATGACTAAGAGGGTGTACGAGAGCGAGGTGGAGGGACAGAGAGGGAGAGGTAGACCGAATGAGAGGTGGAAGGACGGAGTGAGGAAGTATATGAACGAAGGCGGTGCTGGATGGGGGGAGGGGCGTCGACTGACTGGGGACAGAGGTGCATGGGGGCGGTTCGTTCGTGGCCACCTCTTCGGGGATCACGGCGTCAGGCAATAGGTAGATAGATAGGAAGGACCTCTAGCCATAATAAGCCTTCAGACTATCTCAGCCAACCCTTTTAGCGACCACAGATCCTTCCTAAGCTGCATAATATCGTCTAAGTACAGCTAGAATGAAATCTAACACACGTCGCTGGTACTCAAAGGGTTAATCAGGGTGTCAAACGAAAGACGAGTCCATTGTTATTAGTCTTAATTATTGTATATGCAAAGATAAATAGTTGTTTATACTTCAATTTATGTCTTTGGAAGTGATAAAATGGCCAAAACAACGTTTTTTTGTGTTAACTCTTTCACGCTTTAATGACGCAGAGGTTGCCAGATTAGCAATAAGAAATAGAGTTCTCTCACTCTTATAATTACCTCTCCAAAATTAGTTTTCTGCCCACAGCTAACTCAAAGACAACTGCAGAGGTTGAAGTAACTAAACTAAAGGTTTCTAAATACCCCTGATGGTAACAAAGGCTTTAAAGTATCCCCAATAGGCTCAACACAGCTAACTCAAAGACAACTGCAGAGGTTGAAGTAACTAAACTAAAGGTTTCTAAATACCCCTGATGGAAACAAAGGCTTTAAAGTATCCCCAATAGGCTCAAAATCGCGTCATAAGCGTGGACGGGTTAATTTCCTTCCCATAATCAGTCAAGTCTTGAAAGAAAATGGCTCCGGTTCGACACCCTGCCTTCCATATACTCTGTTCATCCTAACTGGGCGAAATATTGGCATGACCTTGATTACGGAGCCGTTACTTGGTGTTCCTACCCTTCGTTTTCTTTTCTCACATTTCTTTATAACTGAATGTCATCCTGTCGTTCTTTATAACTGAATGTCATCCTGTCGTTCTTAATGTATTAACTGTACAGATTTGATCTCATAATCCTCTTTGCCTTAAGGGGGGGGTGACCTGCTTTTTGTTATTTCTGTCCTTTTCTCTCTTTTTCTGGCTTGTATCCATTCGGCCCCATTCAGCCAACTATTTTAAGACGTTTATCCCCATCTAGGTGTCGATTTTTCCTGGCGAGCGATAGCGAGCCAGCATTATATGAAGAAATCCGGCTTCGCCGGAGACATTTTTCTATCGAAAAATGTACAAATTTAGCCTGCTGTAAAAAAATAAAAATAAAATGCTGGCTCGCTACCGCTCACCAGTAAAAAATTGACACCTGGATGGGGATAAACGTCTTAAAACAGTAGGCTGAATGGGGCCAAATGGATACAAGCCAGAGAAAGATAGAAAAGTACAGAACAAAAACAGGTCACCCCCCTTAAGAGACATATCTTTCTCGTTTTTGCTTTCCCTCTTCTTTCACTTATTTTCCAATACTTCTTAATTTTCCTCTCATTTTCTTAGAGTTGTCTATCAAGTTGTTTATGGGCAAGATGTTCAGTGTAATCGTTCTATTTGTTCTTGATAAGAGATAGAACACGAGCGAAGTGAGTTACAAGGAGGGTTCAGCATAGGAAAAAGATTATGTGCCTATGATTGGTATCTAAAGAAAACTGGACCAATATTATTGTTTTTCCACCAACCAACTTCACCTCTAAACTCAATTAATGAAATCAACATATACATGTGGCACTCCAAGGACTCGAACCTAGGATACTCACATCGAAATTCCGCGCACTTATGCATTACGCCATCATGACAGTAACTGATAGATATATTTTAAGTTGATATAATTATATGAAGCTGTAATATCTTCACTTTCAAGTACGAGAGTGAATGTTCCTCTCTTTGCTTGTTCTGTTGTTTCCCTATAGGTATTTGGGCATTTTTCTCCTTTTTGCTGCAATGTGAAACGTCCAGTATTTGAGCCCTTGCCATCTTTAGTATGTTATTAACTGTGCTGGTGGTGTAATGGTTTAGGTGCTTATGTTCTGGGTGTGGTGTCCCGAGTTCGAATCCCGGGAGGACCATATGTTCATTCTAGGTTGGGTGGTGTAATGGTTTAGGTGCTTATGTTCTGGGTGTGGTGTCCCGTGTTCGAATCCCGGGAGGACCATATGTTCATTCTAGGTTGGGTGGTGTAATGGTTTAGGTGCTTATGTTCTGGGTGTGGTGTCCCGAGTTGGAATCCCGGGAGGACCATATGCTTTCATTAGTTTAGTCAAGTACATTGGGGTTTATTATTGATGATTAATGTTAAGAACGGGGTGTTACTTATTAATAAGCGGGATCTTAAAGAGTTTGTAGTTTTGATGTAAGCATACGTTCCATCAGCTTGACCCTCCACGGAAATTAAAGTTTATTTAGTTGTCGAATAAAACGTGGCCAAAATCGTGCAAGGTTTTAGGAATCATGCAGTTTTGAAAGTATAAGCAAGATGCAAACAATTACCACGAAATACTTTAGTAACATGCATGCCACAGTAATCCATATCACATATGTTTATTCTTAAGCATCTTCGTTTTACATTATTTTATGCTAATAAGGTTTTAGTTTCCACCAAATTTCAGGTTGAGACATTATGACAATGATTACAGTATTATTTACGTTTGAGTGATCTGTTCAATTAACCCCTTCAGTACCGGTGACGTCCTTTTCATTATATTCTGGTAACTATTAGACGATTGTATTCAGCTTAAGAAGAACGTCTACCAGTTAACAAGCTACAGACTATCTCAATTAATCCATTTAGCTACCATATAACCTTCCTAAGCTTCACAATATCGTCTAAATGCAGCTAAAATAAGTACAACAAGGGGTCACCGGAATTGAAGGGGTTAATTTATTTGTTTACAGTACTTGTTCTCGGAAATACCCATGAACGGTAACTTTGTTTAACTAAGCTTGTCCCCATGAGCTAACAACCCTTGATACAGCTTCACACAGACCCCGCGGGCCTGTGTGAGGGGGGGGGGGGTATCCTACAGGACTGCTACAGATGGACACAACCAAATCTACAACAACGGATCCGAAGAGACAAACCCGAATCCTCGCTCGCATCCAGTTAACGCTTTTCACATGTTACACATCACTCCGAATCCCGTATAGTCTGCATGTTGATGTTTTCTTAATTCACAGAAGAGGAAGAGGAGGAGGAGGTGGTGGCAGAAGAAGAAGAAGAAGAGGAACATGCAGAAGAAGAAGAAGATCTTGCTAATGTTCCTGATCCTCAAGAAGAAGACGTAGGGGCAGTAGCGGTAGTAGCCCAGGTAGATGATGACGCACCTGGTCTACGATTCGTCAACAAAGAAGGTAATTGTTAAAAGTTATCTATGTGTGTGCGTGTCCCTTTCTGGTGTCACTTGTTATCCTAGAGTAGGTTTTATTTCAGCTGGCGATAAATTAAATGCTTTAGCTACTAATGTCTTGAAATTTTATGGGAAAATGTCTGTTTCATATTAATGCCAACTTTCATAAATTAACAACCTATTTCGCTACAAAATCTTCATGTATCGTCTCTGACACATGGACATAGCTGCAGGCAGAGGTGCCAACCCCACCGAGTTGTACACACCAGATGATCAGCGTAGGGGTGCAGATAATTCTTTGGCCAAGTGTACAATCGCGTTAATAAGTGATGCCTCAGCACCAAGTATGTTTAGATCAATAATTGGTATCAGCAATATCTAAGCTTCATTTCTTCATATCGAGTGAAATATACAAATTGTTCCTACACTTACCCGCCCTATTCAGCATCTGACAGACATTAATACAGCACAGAGCAAGCCAAACGTAATGCCAGCTGGGACATTTCTTATCAGCGCGACCGTACATAGCTTGAAACAAATAAGTTAAGATGAAGGAAGGACAGACTGAGGGAGAGCCTTCTGGAGCTTACTTGTTGAGTAGAAGAAAGAATGGGGAAATAAGTTTACTCTTGGGTTAGATAGTAGGACAGAATTAAGGTGGGAATGTGTTGAAAGGCGGGTGCCCCGACTCCCTGTAAGGGAGGATGCATACAACAATTATTGTAATAGCGATAGAAGAGTGAGAGAGACACAACATTACGGTGTCTAGAGAGAGATTGTAGAGAATTAGTAAGAGAAGGTGAATATATATATATATATATATATATATATATATATATATATATATATACAGTATATATTACAGTACAATTGATTACAAAATAACATACAATGGGGGAGAATTATATAGTATACAATCATTATTATCGGGCTGGTGCCTCAGTAGATATATAATTACAATTATCAATTACTAGGCTGATGTCTTGGTAATTATTGTCCTGAAAAGGGATGTGGTACTGTGGGTACCAGGCATTTCTCGTCAGATATTTCGTCAGGTCTCTTGTTCGTTGGTTACTCCTTCAGACCTCTTGCTTTGTCTGCTTTTCCTTCAGTTCTCTCGCTCGTCTGCTACTCCTTGCCTATTGCAAGCTTACCTATTTCAAGCTTACCTATTTTAATAATATGGGAGGTTAAGAGACTTTCTTGTATTTTCTACCATCTCTCGGTCGTTCTTGAGTACGATTGTCACACATCCTCACTCTTCTTCTTCTTACTTCTATATCGGGTATTGGTTGGGGGGGTTCTCGGGGACCACTCATCCAATGTCCTGGGCATCTCGTCCTGCCAGTGCTGGTTCAGCTCCTCGAAGTGGTCGTTGTGTCAGTCTTGAGGCCACCATGAAGCAGCTTCTGTCACTCCTTTACTTCAGGACACTCGGACACCAGAGCTGAGGTCGGATGTGACTGTGGTAGACAAGAAGGCTTTGTCAATTCTACTCTTTCAGTGTGAGGGGTGTCAGCTCTTGTATCTGTACATTTGACTTTTTCTATGCCTCTTTCCATGCTAGTACCGTTCATCAGACAAATTTCACCAACAGGAGTCTATCTGTGGGGGAATGCTCAGTTTTTCCGATGTCACATCTTCTGGCTTCCTCAACCACTTATCCCCTGTCTGTTAACTTAGCTGCTTGTGATGCACTTTCCAGTCCATAGACCTCTGTCCTTTTTCTGTTTTTGCTCATATAGATTATCTATAACCTCTCTTTGGGCTGGCGCATCAGCAGTGTGTGGCTGCCGTGGACCCCGACCTTCTACTTAGCTCTGGGGTCTGGGAAGCCCACCAGGTAAGAATACTGCTGCTGTTGGGGTATCACCAGAGGAGGGGAGCTAGGCTGCAGATGAGTCCTGGTTCTGAGCTCTATAGAAGAATCTCAGGTATTTTGTCTTTCTGGGATGGGTTGGGGAGGTGAGAGGTTTCTAAGAATTAGAGGGAAGCAAAGGAGGAAATGAAGAGCAAAATAGAAGAGTAAAAGTTGGAGGACTGTCCTCCTTGCAGTTTTATTGTAATGTTTTGTAGTTATCTTAGTCGAAGAGCAAACGTGGTGGAGAAGGCCGCTGGTGTAGGTGAAGGAGAAGGAGAAGGGTGGTTCGAGTCCGGCGTGGAGTATAAAAATATATATATATATGTGTGTGTGTGTGTGTCACATGAAGAGGATTAGAGTCGGAAAAGTATGAGTTATATATTTTGTAAATTGCATCAAACTACTCCTATACTGGACCAGCTTAAGACTAAGAGTGGTCCGAGACGTAAGAGAGATTTAGGACTAAGCTCTTGCAATGTGATTTATATTCTTCACCCATTATATATATATATATATATATATATATATATATTCAACTTAGGACATATATAATATAGATATATGTTGGAGATACAGTTAATATACTTTTCTTTACTATCGTGAAAAGTGTTTATTAGATATTTACGAGATTAAATTAATGTGAGTTAAGTACCAGATTTACAATACTATTTATTATCGGAAAATAATACGGTGTGCTATTTGATATTTATCGGCCATGGCATCAGAGAGTTGCATCAAATGTATTAATTTCTAGTGGCATCAATTATTCACAATGGTTTCTAGTGTAACCTGTATTTGTTATTATTTCTGCTTCATATTTTTTGTTGCATCCACTACACTGCCTCTAAAGCCGATATCACACAAGCGCTTTTTCCTTCAACATTAATCCTCAACATTGGTCTGGCAGCTTATGAGGTCAACATTTAAAACATTTCGGTTACCTAAATCATCTATCATCAGTCTAGTTTTCGATACCAGTGCAAAATATTCCAGAAATGTTGCCAGAAAAATGTTGATCATCGAATGTTGACTAAAAAAGCTCTCGTGTGATACCGGCTTTATCAACACCTCCAGTGCCTTATAATACGTTGCCACCAGCATGCTTCACTCCACAATGACACCCACCTCTGTAATTAGCTGTCAAAGTGTGAAGACTTGAAGTATGGAGTGACTATTCGGATTAGTACCACCGTAAAGTAACTACGAATAATAACAACAATTCCATCTCAGTTAACAGTCAATAAATATATGTAATTGTATTCCCTCTTTGTTGCGTGCTCTATGAACTCCTATAAACTACCAATTTGAAGCTTGACCCTGCTGTGATAACATGCAGCTTGTGGGCATCCGCGAGGCTCCCCGCCTGTCTCTGTCCTCCTCAGCATCATTCAAATCTTCCAGTCTTCACGCCATCTTTTGATGGTTACCAGTAGTGTTAATGGAGGGAACATCTGTCCTCCACAGATGTGGTGGTGCATCCTCTCAAGGCTTTCACTCACTACGCTGATCTCTCAGTTTCTAAGTACGCCGAGGAGCCTCGTAGCCCAGTCCCTCTGGATCCTATGACGCCCCCTCCAAACCTCTCTCTTGAATCTGTGCCTCTTACCCGGGAATCAGGCACGTTGCCGCCCCGCCTCTCTCCACCTCGTCAAACATCTGTTTCTTCTTCTCCTTCTACTCAACCTTCATCTCAGCAGGTAAACAAAGTGCCAAAGAAGCCTTCTAAATACTCAAGTACTCTTCACGTAAGCCTTTCAACTCAAAAGGAAGTTTATGAGCATACTACCGATAAAAATACTACCATTCGTAGACAGTACAGCCCCACTCCTCCATCTGATCAACCTTTAGAACAAACTGAGGTTGTGCCAGCCTTGCCTACCGAGCCACAACCTACAGTTGCTCATCCCTCGCCAGACAGTAAGCGTCGAGAGATAAAATCCGCGCCAAGCTCCATGACAACTTCTCTCGCCGTTGAGGAGAGCGATAAGAGTGAAGAGGATGAGTCAGTAAGTGTGACGACAGGGCGGTTGAGCCTGTCTCTCAGTGCGTCCAGTATTAATGTGAAATCGGAAGTTATCCAGACAGAACAAATTTCCGCTTCTGATCACAGTCAAGAGAAGGAGATCTCTCGAGAAGAGGATGAGGACCAGGGAACCGGGAAGCCTCTGCTTTCTTTAGAGGGAACAACGGTGATGGAAGGCAGCGAGTTGCCCTCAGGTAACTAGAGGTGTTGATCATATTACTCTTTAAACGTGAACTTCACCGCATATTGCTGTTTCATACGCTTATTGCTTTAATTTTGTCAGTAATTTCAGAATCTTTTGTTATTTATATTTTTCTTTAATTACTTTTGCCATTGTTTTATTTTATTTCATGTAGATAATGCTTAGTTTATGTTTGCACTAATCTTGCCTATGGATGGCCTTTATTAGTAGAGCGCAGAGGAAGATGTATATATTGTAGCGTTATTGTGTACATTAAGATTAAGGGGGGTTACCGGCTTTTGTTGTTATCTTTCTCTCATTTTCTCTCTTTCCCTGGCTAGTATCCATTCTGCCCCATTCAGCCAACTGTTTTAAGACGTTTATCCCCATCCAGGTGTCGATTTCTTCCTGGCGAGCGAGAGCGAGCCAGCAGTGTAGGGAGAAATCCGGCTTCGCCGGAGACATTTTTCTATCGAAAAATGTACAAATTTAGCTTGCTGTCAAAACAAATATACATATATGCTGGCTCGCTACCGGTCGCCAGGAAAATATTGACACCTGAATGGGGGTAAACGTCTTAAACCAGTAGCCTGAATGGGGCCGAATGGATACAAGCCAAAGAGAAAGGGAGAGAAAGAGAAAAAAGCGAGGTGGGCTCTCTTAACCTAAGTTGCAAAGGTATGCCACATTAGGATCACGTTCTTATCCTGCAGAATCCGATGACCAAGTAACAGTGGAGATACACGAAGATGACCCCGATATTGTTGGTTCCTCACTGTTGGAACCCGGTATGGCCCAAACCCGCACCGGTCCAGTTACCTTCCAGAAGGCCTCAGTGATCGTGGGGAAGGCCATAGCTAAGGCCATGGCTCGGGAAGTGTCTGCCAGGGAGTCTCTTAGTCGCTCAGCCACCCCAGAGATCCAAGAGGCACCAGTCGCTACACCAGAGCCTTCAGAAGACGAAGACGAACTTGAACAAACAGGTAATGTCCGTTATAATTAACTTTCCACCAAATTGTCGCCATAAGCGGTGTTTTTTTTTTTTTTTAATGTCGCCATAAGTTTGTTTTCTGGGTTTTTTTTGCATGAAGGAGACAAAAGCAGGAATTGAGTGCCTCTCATTTCCAGGTTGTCTTTGACTTTGAGGACTTTGGTTTCTTGATGTAGGTGATCTGTAGGTGTAGTAGCTGTGCAGCCTGTGATGATTTTTAGGGCATTGTTTTGAATAGTCTGTAAGGTCTTATGATGTGTTTCAGCTAGGTTAGAAACCCAGGCAGGGCTTGCATATTCCATCACTGATCTTATGTATTGCTTGTATACTGTGATGGTAGTTTCTTTGTTGTGTCCAAATTTTGTGTGGGCAAGTGACCTGAGGGTTGGGTGTCAGTTTATTGTTTATGTTTGTGTTATGCTGTTTGAATGTCATTAGAGTATCATATGTTACTCTTAGGAATGTGTGTGTGTGTGTGTTAGGGGGTTGTTGTTTATGGTGAGGTGTGGGTTGTTTTTGTATTCGGCTGTCCAGCTTGTGATGAGGATTGCAGTGGATTTGACTGGGGCTAATTTTAGTCTGTTTGTTGTACACCAGTCATATAACGTGTTGAGATAGGTTTGAAGGAGATGTGATGCTCTGTCTGAATCTTGGTGTGTACATGAGAGTGTTATGTTGTCTACGTGGGATGCATGGGGTGTGGGTATATCATTCATGTATAGATTGAAGAGTACGGGCGACAGAACGGATCCTTGCGGGACTCCGTTTGTGAAGTTTGTGATGTTAGATGACTGACCGGCAAATGATACAGGTGCATATCTGCCTGCTTCGTAGTTGGTTAACCCTTTTGAGTACCAGCGACGTGTGTTATATATTATTCTAACTATATTTAGACGATAGTATGCACCTTAGCAAGGACTTGTGGTAGTTAAAAGGGTTGGTTGGGATAGTTTGAAGTCATATTTTTTACTAGAGGTCCTTCCTAAGCTAAACAAAATCGCCTAATAGTGGCTACAATGTGATAACAAAAGACACTCCTGGGTTATGGAGGTTGGTGGTCAAGACACTCCTGGGTTATGGAGGTTGGTGGTCAAGACACTCCTGGGTTATGGAGGTTGGTGGTCAAGACACTCCTGGGTTATGGAGGTTGGTGGTCAAGACACTCCTGGGTTATGGAGGTTGGTGGTCAAGACACTCCTGGGTTATGGAGGTTGGTGGTCAAGACACTCCTGGGTTATGGAGGTTGGTGGTCAAGACACTCCTGGGTTATGGAGGTTGGTGGTCAAGACACTCCTGGGTTATGGAGGTTGGTGGTCAAGACACTCCTGGGTTATGGAGGTTGGTGGTCAAGACACTCCTGGGTTATGGAGGTTGGTGGTCAAGACACTCCTGGGTTATGGAGGTGGGTGGTCAAGACACTCCTGGGTTATGGAGGTGGGTGGTCAAGACACTCCTGGGTTATGGAGGTTGGTGGTCAAGACACTCCTGGGTTATGGAGGTTGGTGGTCAAGACACTCCTGGGTTATGGAGGTTGGTGGTCAAGACACTCCTGGGTTATGGAGGTTGGTGGTCAAGACACTCCTGGGTTATGGAGGTTGGTGGTCAAGACACTCCTGGGTTATGGAGGTTGGTGGTCAAGACACTCCTGGGTTATGGAGGTTGGTGGTCAAGACACTCCTGGGTTATGGAGGTTGGTGGTCAAGATTTCCGGCCTAATAATATTACAATTAAGGGGAGACTGGCCGTGTGTTTGGTCTATTAAGGGGAGACTGGCCGTGTGTTTGGTCTATTAAGGGGAGACTGGCCGTGTGTTTGGTCTATTAAGGGGAGACTGGCCGTGTGTTTGGTCTATTAAGGGGAGACTGGCCGTTTGTTTGGTCTATTAAGGGGAGACTGGCCGTGTGTTTGGTCTATTAAGGGGAGACTGGCCGTGTGTTTGGTCTATTAAGGGGAGACTGGCCGTGTGTTTGGTCTATTAAGGGGAGACTGGCCGTGTGTTTGGTCTATTAAGGGGAGACTGGCCGTTTGTTTGGTCTATTAATTAATTTATTCATATATTTTGTTTTAGTTTCCTCCCTAGACCTCCATCAAGCTTAGAAAAACACCCCCTAGACCCTCCTTCAAGATAAATTTGTACATTTTTCGGTAGAAAAATTTCCCGGCCAAAGGCCGGTTCCTCTTAAAATTGCAGGCTTGCTATCGCTCGCCAAGAAAAAATCGACACCTAAATGGCATGAAAGGTCTTTAAATTGACAACGAAATGGGGCAAAAGGTGCTAAAATCGCCAAACTAATGGGCCGAAAGTCTTATAATCTCAAAACTAGTGGGGCTAAATATTAGGGAGAAGGGGGTCCAGAAAAACGGTCTGCCTCCCCTTAATTGGCTCTGTATGATGACAATAACAAACTATAATCAAAGGTACGGTGTCTTCCATTTAGGCGTGACTTCTGACTCGAGTGATGAGGATGAGGACCACCGCACCCTAGATACTATACCAGAAGAGGGTAAGTGGCATTTATTTTCCCCTCAAATCTTAGACACAATCCTGCCTTCATTAATACTCCTGTGCCCGACTGTACAATCGCGCTAATAAGTGATGTCTCGGCACCAAGTATATTTCGATCAATAATTGGTATCAGCAATAGCTAAGCTTTATTTCTTCATATCGAGTGAAATATACAAACATGTTCCTACACCTACTCACCCTATTCAACATCTGACAGACATTATTACAGCACAGAGCAAGCCAAACGTAATGACAGCTGGGACATGACTTATTAGCGCGACTGTACAAACATATCACCCTTGCTTAAATTGACCACTTGCGAGTTTCAGGGTATAAGGAAGCTGTAAACATCGATATTAAACTGAAATGCAATAATAATGTACGTTTCTGATGGAAATTCCACGCAATGTTGAATTGGGTTTTATGTATTTATAAATGAACTACAACCGTATTTTAGCTGGCAATTCTGCTAAATATCGATGTCTACAGCTCCAACTTCCTTATAAAACGAAACTCGCAAGTCGGCAATTGACTCCCCTTATTTTCCTCTGACCATGCTTACATTATACTAACAAGATATGTGTGTTGATATATATTTTATTCTTGCCTACATAATACTTTCTTACAATCGCTATTTACTTCTATATTTTTGTATTGAGCACATGTATCATATACTTTTATATTAATGATAGCATATGTGCAATTGTTATTTGGCTGCTTAGCGTAAAAATTTATGTTTTTATTAATTTCACTCCAACACCAAACACCTCCCAATGAAATTAATGATAGCATGTGATCCACCGGGATTCGAACCTGGGTTACCACACACAGATTTTAAGCACTCTAAAGGGGCCCTCACACAGTCAGGAGTGCGAGCTAGTGGGAGTCTAACAGGAGTCGCTAGGAGTCGCTAGAGTCACTAGGAGTCATCTAGTTTCACCGCGAATAGGCCCGCGAGTCAGAATTTTCCCCTACTCCTAGTGACTCTAGCTCGCACTCTCGACTGTGTGAGGGCCCCTTAACCTTTACACCACCAAGACAGTAGTGTTTATGCTCTTGCTTTTTAAATGCCTTGCATGTGGAATTGACTTGTTGCAGAGGAGATCAGCGAGATGACTGAATCGGGTCGAGTTGTGAGCAGGGCTGCATCAAAGAGTAAGTCGCTGCTTGCCATAGTTTTTCCTTTTTTTTTTTTCTTTTTTTTTTTACTTACTCTTTTTCCTCCTATCACAAAATCTAAACTTAATGCATACTATTCTTTAGCTGTGTACCATATAGAATTGACCAAAATTTATATATGTGTGTTTGTTCAACTTTAAGACTCTCCGTTGGAATGAATATATAATAATCTTAACTGTCACAGCTTCATTATTTATTGGATATCAATAACATTTGAGTTAACATGCCGGCTGTGAAACTCAGTTAAGGGGCCCTCACACAGTCAGGAGTGCGAGCTAGTGGGAGTCTAACAGGAGTCGCTAGAGTCACTAGGAGTCATCGATTTTCACCGTGAGCGAGTGGGAGTCTAACAGGAGTCGCTAGAGTCACTAGGAGTCATCGATTTTCACTGCGAATAGGCCCGCGAGTCAGAATTTTCCCCTACTCCTAGTGACTCTAGCTCGCACTCCTGACTGTGTGAGGGCCCCTTTATTAACTTTTGTTATTTAATCATTTTTTTATTTATACATTAGCATTTTACAATAGGGTATATTATTTTTATTTCCTCTATTGCCATGCATGCTTTTTTCTAGATCAGTTTCTCGTGTTCAACCCTACGGACGTAGTACAACTCTCCCCCGTGTCCCGCTTTCTTTCGGGGCAGAGAGGCCCAGCAATAGTAGCTAGTAAGGTCCCGCATGACCACCCTGTTAGTGTCCCTGCCCAAAGTGTTGTAGAGGGAGGCAGCGGCTCTACATCAGCTCCTCTTAAGTGCCCCAGCTCCTCGACACAAACATACTACAATTCCCCTCTCAACAAAGATGAAATTCCAACAAATGGAGTCAGGGAGGAAGTTAAACTGTTGCCTCAAAATTATGAGACAATGTATAAAGTTAAACTGCGGGAAGACAACAGTGCCACGGTGAACAAGATTGATGCCCTGGTAGCTAAGTCCAATACCACTCAACATTATGACTCCAGTCACCGGGATGTTTCTTATGAAGTGGAAGTTCCATTAACGACCACTGATGACATCTCGTATGAAACCGATACTGAAGGAGAATCTCAGAGTAGTTCAGCCTCACAGTCGAGTGTACGTCAACCACAGGAGGCTGCTCATAGAGACAGTGCAGGTGGGGCAAAGGACTGGAAACTGTAACACAAGAACCGCAGTGTGTGTTCTGCATGGTGTTCTAAAGCCTTCCAGACCCTTCGCTTCTCCACAAAACCACCTTATGCTCACGATTTAAAACCCTTTAATTTATCTTAAGGTCGTTGCACACTGACACGACAGCCCCTTCAAGACTGGCACGAACACCCACAACACATACAAATCCTGTGTCTTGCCGAATTTACTAGAGATCGCGTCGAAAATGGCTGGCATCGTTAGAGTCGTATCTCTACCGTATCTCTTCCGCATGACTTGATAAGACTCCAGCGATGCAGATACGGTGGAGAAACGAATGCTACGAAGAAGATAGGAAAAGTCGTGCGAAGGGTACACGACTAGTCCACGGAAAAGATACGACCCAAAAGACTGCGATACAACTCACAAGAATCGTATTGACGTTGCATTGACGCCGTGAGACGTGCAACCGGATTGAAGCTAGACGCGCGGTTGCCAACTCGACCGTTGCTAATTTTCTGCACGGAAGAGATACAGACCGCACGGCAGGCTTACGCACCAGACGACGTTGATACGATACATACGGCTTTGATACTGACCATAAGTCTTTGATACGGACCACACGATTGTGATACGGCGAGTTTGTGATGGAGACCAGACTCAGACGATTTTTTATAGTTGCCGGGGAATTCCCACGAACTTTTGAACAGCTCAAAATCTCGTATCGACCCCCGATACGTCCCTTGGACCATGAGAGTCACCCACAGCTAATTTCCGATATCCACGATTATGTTGCCGATTCGCCGTATCAGGCTGAAATTTTGAGTCTGGAACTCGCCTGGAGGGGCTTTCGTGTCAGTGTGCAACGACCTTTAGTGTGTTTATGGAGTGTTATAACTTATAAGATTATGTTAACATGTTATACCTAAGTGTCCCTAGTGTTTTATCCAATACAAATTTATAACTAACAGATTTTTATTATTTTTCCCGTACCAATGTTATTGCTGAACACTGAATTTGTATTATTTTCACCTAGCTCGAGTCTCTAAGGTACTGAATGACTCGTTTTAGTTTTCACTCTTAGGCATTCTGTAATACGAGAATTAAACTTACCGATATGGCTTTTTTTCTCTTTCTCTCCTTTTCTCTCTTTATCTGGCTTGTATCCATTCGGCCCCATTCAGACAACTGTTTTAAGACGTTTATCCCCATCCAGGTGTGGATTTTTCCCTGGCGAGCGATAGCGAGCCAGCATTGTATGGAGAAATCCGGATCCGCCGGAGACATTTTTGTATCCAAAAATATACAAATTTAGCTTGCTGTCAAAACAAAATTACATATATGCTGGCTCGCTACCGCTCGCCAGGAAAATATTGACACCTGGATTGGGGAAAACGTCTTAAAACAGTAGGCTGAATGGGGCCAAATGAATAGAAGCCAAAGAGAGAGGGAGAGAAAGAAAAAAAAGCGAGGTGGGCCCCCTTAAACTTACCGATACGGCTTTTTACTTAGGAACGTCCAGCAGGGCCGAGGCGAGCGAGGCATCTGTAGCTACGCCCTCTCCAGCCCCCGCCTCCCCCACGCCCTCCCCAGCACCAGTCACCCCGGAGCCCCAGTCACCTGGGGCACTACAAACACCCACACCTTCCCCAGCACCAACCACCCCGGAGCCCCCCCAGTCACCCGTAACACCACAAACACCCACACCTTCACCCCTCCCACCCAAGACACCCTCACCGCTGCCAGAAGCTACACCACCGGAGGACACCAATACTGAGGAGGCGTCTCGGGTCACCATCAGGAGACGCAGGCCATCTGATCCCAAATACGCCACCAAGGAGGAGAGCATCAGGGCTACCAAGAAGACGGAAGTAGCGGAGAATGTCTCAATCCGCCGACGAAGAAAAGACAACACCAAAAACGAAGAAAAAGGCGACAGCGCTACCAACGTTTCTATCGCGTCAACCACCACAAACGTTTCTACCGCGTCAACCACCAAAAACGCTTCTAGCGCGTCAACCACCAAAAACGTTTCTACCGCGTCAACCACCACAACCTCCACGGCCACAACCAGCACTTCGGCGGGCTCGGGCAAGACACCAAGGAAGAGTTCACTACCGGAGTATTCTGGGGAGTCTGAGGGTGAAGACGGCGGAGTGCGGGGTGATAGGGTGAGCCTCGGGGATCACCCAAAGATCCCACATCTTTTGGTCCAGGTAACCCCCGCTCTAATGCTTCTTTTAACCCATCCTTAACTAATGGTGGTGTAATGGTTTAGATGCTTATGTTCTGGGTGTGGTGTCCCGAGTTGGAGCCCCGGGAGGACCATATGCTTTCATTAATTTACTGTGTTGGTGGTATAATGGTTTAGATGCCTATCTTCTGGGTGTGGTGTCCCGAGTTGGAACCCCGGGAGGACCATATGCTTTCATTAATTTACTGTGTTGGTGGTATAATGGTTTAGATGCCTATCTTCTGGGTGTGGTGTCCCGAGTTGGAACCCCGGGAGGACCATATGCTTTCATTAATTTATTCAAGTACATTGGGGTTTGTAATTGATGATTAATGTTAAAAACGGGGTGTTACTTAAATGTAATTTGAGGCGTATGTCTTCAAACATAGGGATGTATTAAGTATATATTAAAAATCGTCAATACAACTCTTTGTCTATGATAAAACTTTTTAGAGGTATGATAGAATTTGAGAAGTTATTAGTTCAACATTTATAGTAAGTTCATGTTGACGATAAATTGCATGTAGACTCAGAATTCACATATAATATTAAATCTATAACACCAGCATTACAAGCATTACAGCATGTCTCAAGGCATAAATCTATAACACCAGCATTACAAGCATTACAGCATGTCTCAAGGCATAAATCATTAAAATATCTAAAACTATTTCAGATAACGCAACGCTATTTAGTAATCACAATAATCAATAATTGAACATTTAAGGGAGCCCACCTCGCTTTTTTTCTCTTTCTCTCCCTCTCTCTTTGGCTTATATCCATTCGGCCCCATTCAGCCTACTGTTTTAAGACGTTTATCCCCATCCAGGTGTCAATATTTTCCTGGCGAGCGGTAGCGAGCCAGCATATATGTATTTTTGTTTGACAGCAAGCTAAATTTTTACATTTTTCGATAGAAAAATTTCTCCGGCGAAGCCGGATTTCTCCATACAATTCTGACTCGCTATTGCTTGCCAGGAAGAAATCGACACCTGGATGGGGATAAACGTCTTTAAAAAGTTGGCTGAATGGGGCCGAATGGATATAAGCCAGGGAAAGAGAGAAAAGGAGAGAAAGATACAAAAAAAGCCGGTGACCCCCCTTAAGTCCGGCGAGAGTTCACTCGTGCTTTGAATTCAATATACACTCGTGCTTTGAATTCAATATATGGTGCATAACAGCTGACGGCGAAAATGTTTTATTATCCCATACAGTAACAGGGACGTCCCTGTTATCATATTCTGGCCACTACTAGACGATTTTATTCAGCTTAGGAAGGACCTCTAAGCAATAATAAGGCTTCAAGCTATCTCAACCAACCTTTTTAACTACCACCGATCCTTCCTAATATCGTCTACATATAGCTAGAATAGTACACGTCGCTGGTACTCAGAGGGTTAACAAGTATTAGAGGTGGAGGTTGCCGTGGGTGTGTACTAGTGTGGTGGTGCGCTGGGCAGTGTTGTGGTGCTGGAGGGTAAGTGTGACCACCACCCTCCTCTAACAATTATTATGTGTTTTTACACCAACCAACTTCACATCTAAACTCAATTAATGAATAACACGTCAATACTCACACACCAATACTCACACACCAATACTCACACACCAATACTCACACACCAATACTCACACACCAATACTCACACACCAATACTCACACACCAATACTCACACACCAATACTCACACACCAATACTCACACACCAATACTCACACACCAATACTCACACACCAATACTCACACACCAATACTCACACACCAATACTCACACACCAATACTCACACACCAATACTCACACACTTACTGGAACTTGATTTAACACTTCGATGATACGTTAACAAAATAAAATAAAAAAAAATATATATAGTATATATACCTGTTTATATATATATATATATATATATATATATATATATATATATATATGTGTGTGTGTGTGAGTTCCCTTTTGTTCCCTTTGGTTCCTTTCATCCTGACCTCAGCAAAACTCTATTTAAGGGGACAGTGGTTATTTAAGGGGACAGTGGTTATTTAAGGGGACAGTGGTTATTTAAGGGGACAGTGGTTATTTAAGGGGACAGTGGTTATTTAAGGGGACAGTGGTTATTTAAGGGGACAGTGGTTATTTAAGGGGACAGTGGTTATTTTAGGGGGTCTATTTATTTATATATTCATATATTATTTAGTTTCTTGGCTAGACCTTCATCAAGTTTAAAAATAACTCCCTATACTCCCCTTCAAGATGAATTTGTACATTTTTCAATAGAAAAATGTCCCGGCCGAATGCCGATTTCTCTTAAAATTACAGGCTTGCTATCGCTCGCCAGGAAAAAGTCGACACCTAAATGTCACGAAAGGTCTTGATATTGATATAGAAATGGGACGAAAGGGTTTACAATCGACAAACTAATGGGGCGAACATCTTAAAACCTGAAAACTAATTGGGATAAACATGAGGGAGAAGGGGGACCAGAAAAATTACCCATCTCCCCTTAAGTTGGTTTATGAAGAATCCTCAATGTTCTTATTATTTGCTGCTGATAGCTTGTTTGTCTGCCTGGGTGATGGTATTTTATTTCCATTCTCCTTTCTAAATTAAAGGGTACATCA
This sequence comes from Paralithodes platypus, assembly GCA_032716605.1. NCBI lineage: Eukaryota > Metazoa > Arthropoda > Malacostraca > Decapoda > Lithodidae > Paralithodes > Paralithodes platypus. The sequence continues at coordinate 69,340,654 of CM064486.1, forward strand.
CACAGTCAGGAGTGAGAGGTAGTGGGAGTCCAACAGGAGTCACTAGGAGTCGCTAGAATCATTAGGGGTCATCGATTTTCACTGCGAGCGAGTGGGAGTCTAACAGAAGTCGCTAGGAGTCGGTAGAGTCACTAGGAGTCATCGATTTTCACCGCGAATAGGCCCACGAGTCCGAATTGCCCCCTACTCCTAGTGACTCTAGCTCGCACTCCTGACTGTGTGAGGGCCCCTTTAGTATGTTTCATCCCTTTTTCTATTTAAACAGTACAAGTTAAACTATTATTATTTGTTACTGCTGAGTATATATTATAATGCATTGATATATCTTAACAACAGAGGACTAAATTACCTTTATTAAGCCGGTATCACACGAGAGCTTTTATAGTCAACATTCGATGGTCAACATTTTCCTGGCAACATTTCTGAAATAGTTTGCACTGGTATCGGAGACTAGACTGATGATGGATGAATTTAGAGAACCGAAATATCTTAAATGTTTACCTTATAAGCTGCCAGACCAGTGTTAAGGATAAATGTTGAGGGAAAAAGCGCCTGTGTGATACCGACTTTAGTGATACCCCTGATTAAGGGGAGGTATTTAGTTTGTTCCCTAGACCTCCATCAAGCTTAAAATTACATCCCCTTGAGTCCCTTTCAAGATAAATTTGTAAATTTTTCGGTAGAAAAATTTCCCGGCCAAGGGCCGGTTCCTCTTAAATTACAGGCTCGCTATCGCTCGCCAGGATAAAATCGACATCTGAATGGCACGAAAGGTCTTAATATGGGGTGAAAGTTCTTAAAATCGCTAAACTAATGGGGCAAACGTTTAATAATATGAAAAGCAATGGGGCTAAACATGAGGGAGAAAGGGGTCAAGAAAAAAAATCCTCATGTGGAAATCTCCCCTTAAGTTTATCGTCGCCATTATCATTTGTTTTATAAACATTAACATGCAATTATGCTACATGCTAATTATCTTTTGCTATTTATGAATTGACCACTAGCGAGTTTCAGGCTATAGGGAAGTTCGGCCTGTAAACATCGATATTAAACACAAATACAGTAATTATGTAGGTTTCTGATGGATAAATAGTATGTTAAATTGGGTTTTATGTATTTATAACATTACTAGAACCGTATTATAGCTGGTTATTCTGCTAAATATTGATGTCTACAACTCCAACTTCCTTATAGAACGAAACTCGCAAGTCGGCAATTGATATATATATATATTTCTACTGCTGCTGTACCTGTAGTCAATTCGCTGTAGGTAGGCGAGAAACCATGACCTCTAACCTCTGTAACATACAAACCATGACCTCTAACCTCTGTAACATACAAACCATGACCTCTAACCTCTGTAACATACAAACCATGACCTCTAACCTCTGTAACATACAAACCATGACCTCTAACCTCTGTAACATACAAACCATGACCTCTAACCTCTGTAACATACAAACCATGACCTCTAACCTCTGTAACATACAAACCATGACCTCTAACCTCTGTAACATACAAACCATGACCTCTAACCTCTGTAACATACAAACCATGACCTCTAACCTCTGTAACATACAAACCATGACCTCTAACCTCTGTAACATACAAACCATGACCTCTAACCTCTGTAACATACAAACCATGACCTAACCTCTGTAACATACAAACCATGACCTCTAACCTCTGTAACATACAAACCATGACCTCTAACCTCTGTAACATACAAACCATGACCTCTAACCTCTGTAACATACAAACCATGACCTCTAACCTCTGTAACATACAAACCATGACCTCTAACCTCTGTAACATACAAACCATGACCTCTAACCTCTGTAACATACAAACCATGACCTCTAACCTCTGTAACATACAAACCATGACCTCTAACCTCTGTAACATACAAACCATGACCTCTAACCTCTGTAACATACAAACCATGACCTCTAACCTCTGTAACATACAAACCATGACATCTAACCTCTGTAACATACAAACCATGACCTCTAACCTCTGTAACATACAAACCATGACATCTAACCTCTGTAACATACAAACCATGACCTCTAACCTCTGTAACATACAAACGACTAGAGTAATCGAGCTAATATTTATGTCATTAGGGAAGAGTCAGTCAAAGATGAGATGTGGAAATGTACAGCCCATTTGCTCTACCCCTTTTAGAGTTACAGAGGTCATATGATTGCTCGCCTACTTACAGCGAATAGACTGTAGTATAAACCTTGACTGATCAATGACTCAGGGGGGTGCATAGAAGCTTATTCAATTTACCCTCAGGTGAAATAATACCGACTCCCCCCGCCCCCCACCCTAGATCGAGGGACTGAAGGCCCGACAGAACAAGAAGGACCCAGACTACCAGGAGATGCGGGAGCTGAAGGAACAGATTCAGTTGATGCGGCGGGAACTAGAGGCCAAGATGGAGGATGGAGAGAAAGAGGAGGAGGAAGAGGAGGAGGAGAGGGAGGATACACCGGAGACCCCCCCTGCAGACGCTGATGAAGGCCCTACCATCCTGCTCCATGACACTACCGCAAAACACCCGCCGGAGGAAGAGAACGAACAGCTGCAGTTCGATGTGAGTTAAGGGGGGTCACCCGCCCTTTTTTATCTTTATCTCCTTTTGACTTTTTCCTTGGTTTGTATCCATTCGGCCCCATTCGGCCTACTGTTTAAGACGTTTACCCCCATCCAGGTGTTAATATTTTCCTGGCGAGCGGTAGCGAGCCAGCATATATATATATTTTTGTTTTGACAGCAAGCTAATTTTTTACATTTTTCGATAGACAAACTACCATGGTTTCCTCCAAAGCTGCATACAATTGTCTAAATATAGCTGGAATATCACAAAATACATCCTCGGTAAGGAAGGGGTTAATTTAAAGTAGGTATATGTTAAATAATGTATCGGTGGTATTGTTGTGTTGTAGCGAACCGTCCGTCGTCTGTTAGCGGAGGGTCGGGCCGGGAGCTACGAGAAGGCCGAGTTAGCGGCTCAGCTCCTAACCTTCAGCTTCGACGAGACTGACTCCCTACAGGCGGCTGAAGAATGCTCCTCCATCTACACCGCCATACAGTACCTGCAGCAGGAGTGTGAGCTGTGTGCCGAGAAGTACCCCATGAAGAAGGTTAGTGTGCTCATGGTGTCATTTTGAAATACTGTGCCTACTCATTAATTATATGGTGTAATTTTGTATTGTACCGAAACACGTACTGTATCACGTAATGCCTTTGGAATAAACATATACAGTATATATATATATATATATATATATATATATATATATATATATATATATATATATATATATATATATATATATATATATATATATATATATATATATATATATACCGACTGTCAGGACGAGAGTTCAAAATGTAAACAAAACAATAGTTAGTTATATTCAAAAGAACCTTAACCTTGGAGTTACTTGTCATAATTATCATGTTCACTCGTTTATTTTGTTCTCAACTGTAATGGTATGAATTAGTATTGCTTTGTCCTCCAACCAACTTCACCTCTAAACTCAATTAATGAAATCAACAAATACATGTGGCACTCCAGGGACTCGAACCTAGGATACTCACATCGAAATTCCGCGCACTTATGCATTACGCTATCAAGACAGTGATGTATGTATGTCTCTGTGCCCAGATGGTGTCGATGCTGCAGTGTATCCATCGCTGCTGTGCCGAGTGTGCCAAAACCTACTTCACCTTCCAGATCAAGACTAAGAATATTAGAGAAGTCCGATGTCCATTCTGCAACGAGCCCGACCTTGATGCTAACGAGGTGAGACCTATTATACAAGTGACTTCAGAGGCTATCAACCCTATTGGATTATTAAGGGGAGACAAACCGTTTTTCTGGACCCCCTTCTCCCTAATGTTTAGCCCCACTAGTTTTGAGATTACAAGACGTTCGGCCCATTAGTTTGGCGATTTTAACACCTTTCGCCCCATTTCGTTGTCAATTTTAAGACCTACCGTGCCATTTAGGTGTTGATTTTTTCCTGGCGAGCGATAGCGAGCCTGCAATTTTAAGAGAAACCGGCCTTCGGCCGGGAAATTTTTCTACCGAAAAATGTACATATTTATCTTGAAGGGGGGTCTACGGGGTGTTTTTCTAAGCTTGATGGAGGTCCAGGGAGGAATCTAAAATAATATATGAATAAATGAATTAATAGACCAAACAAACGGTCAGTCTCCCCTTAAGCCAGCACACTGCAAGTCAAGAATAATGTCAGAACTGGGGCCTCTCTGCCAAAACTCCAGTCCCTTTATCCAAGCCTTGGTAGCATAATTCATTGGTTGCTTTTGACTGCAGTACTGCCATTTATATGAGTAAGCTTAAGGGGGGTCACCTGCTTTTTTTTCTTTTTCTCCTTTTCGCTCTCTCTCTCTTTCTGGCTTGTATCCATTCGGCCCCATTCAGCCAACTGTTTTAAGACGTTTATTCCCATCCAGGTGTCGATATCTTCCTGGCGAGTGATAGCGAGCCAGTATTGTATGGAGAAATCCGGCTTCGCCGGAAACATTTTTCTATCGAAAAATGCAGAAATTTAGCTTGCTGTCAAAACAAAAATATATATATGCTGGCTCGCTACCGCTCGCCAGGAAAATATTGACACCTGGATGGGGGTAAACGTCTTATAACAGTAGGCTGAATGGGGCCGAATGGATACCAGCCAAAGAGAGAGGGAAAGAAAGAGAAAAAAGCAGGTGACCCCCCCCTTAAGCATGTACAGGTAAGACATTTCAATACAAAATACATTACACTTCTAATTTGACTTTCAGGCAATTGACCACTTGCGATTTTCAGGCTATAAGGAAGTTGGAGCTGTAAACACTGATATAAAACACAAATGCAACAATAATGATTTAGGTTTCTCGTGTATGGAAAGTGTGATTAAGGGGAGATTTCCACTTGAGGATTTTTTTTCTTTACCCCTTTCTCCCTCATGTTTAGCCCCATTGCTTTTGAGGTTTTAAGACGTTCGCCCCATTAGTTTGGCGATTTTAAGAACTTTCACCCCATTTATGTCACTTATAAGACCTTTCGTCCCACTTAGGTGTCGATGTTTTCCTGGCGAGCGATAGCGAGCCTGTAATTTAAGAGGAACCGGCCTTCGGCCGTCACATTTTTCTACCGAAAAATTTACAAATTTATCTTGAAAGAGGATCAAAGTGGGTGTAATTTCAAGCTTGATGGAAGTCTAGGAAAACCTCCCCTTAACCCTTTCACGCATTTATGACGCAGAGGTTGCCAGATTAGCAATAAGAAATAGAGTTCTCTCACATATAATTACCTCTCCAAAATTAGTTTTCTGCCCACAGCTAACTCAAAGACAACTGCAGAGGTTGAAGTAACTAAACTAAAGGTTTCTAAATACCCCTGATGGTAACAAAGGCTTTAAAGTATCCCCAATAGGCTCAACACAGCTAACTCAAAGACAACTGCAGAGGTTGAAGTAACTAAACTAAAGGTTTCTAAATACCCCTGATGGTAACAAAGGCTTTAAAGTATCCCCAATAGGCTCAAAATCGCGTCATATGCGTGAAAGGGTTAACTACTACCAAAAAAAAAACATCTATTTTGACTTTCAGGAAACTGCCAATGAATACCTGAACAACATGGACATCCTCTTGAAGAATATATTAGATGGTGAAACTCATGAACTGTTCCAACGAAAACTTCGTGATTGGACATTGATGAAGGACCCCAACTTTAGATGGTGCAACAAGGTTAGTGACGTCTATTGACCCACTCATTACCAGGGACGTCCTTGTCATCATATTCTGGCAACTATTAGACGATTTTATTCAGCTTGGGAAGGACCTGTAGCCATTATAAGGCTTCCAACTATCTCAGCCAACCCTTTTCACTCCCACAGATCCTTCCTAAGCTGCATAATATCGTCTAAATATAGCTAGAACAAAATATAACACACGTCGCTGGTACTTCATGGGTTAACCCTTTCCGTACCGGTCACGTCTGTTTCATTTTATTCTAGCTATATTTAGACGATTTTGTGCAGCTTAAGTAGGATCTGTGGGAGTGAAAATGGTTAGGTGAGATATTTCGAAGCCTGTTATTGGCTGGAGACCCTTTTTAATCTGAATATAATTATCTAACAGTAGCCAGAATATTATTTAAAAGACGTGGCCGGTACAGAAGGGGTTAATGTAGAATTTGTAGATAATGTACATATATTTTATTATATTATATTCAAATACTTAGTATATGTTTTGTATTTATATATATTCAAAGCCTATTATCTAACATATACTCATATCATGAACATTTCATTTACAATATTTGTCTATAAACTATACCTATAAAGTGTATAAACTACACCTATAAAGTGTATAAACTATACCTATAAAGTGTATAAACTACACCTATAAAGTGTATAAACTATACCTATAAAGTGTATAAACTACACCTATAAAGTGTATAAACTATACCTATAAAGTGTATAAACTATACCTATAAAGTGTATAAACTATACCTATAAAGTGTATAAACTATACCTATAAAGTGTATAAACTATACTATAAAGTGTATAAACTATACCTATAAAGTGTATAAACTATACCTATAAAGTGTATAAACTACACCTATAAAGTGTATAAACTACACCTATAAAGTGTATAAACTATACCTATAAAGTGTATAAACTATACCTATAAAGTGTATAAACTACATAAAGTGTATAAACTATACCTATAAAGTGTATAAACTACACCTATAAAGTGTATAAACTATACCTATAAAGTGTATAAACTATACCTATAAAGTGTATAAACTACACCTATAAAGTGTATAAACTACACCTATAAAGTGTATAAACTATACCTATAAAGTGTATAAACTATACCTATAAAGTGTATAAACTACACCTATAAAGTGTATAAACTATACCTATAAAGTAAACTATACCTATAAAGTGTATAAACTATACCTATAAAGTGTATAAACTATACCTATAAAGTGTATAAACTAATACCTATAAAGTGTATAAACTATACCTATAAAGTGTATAAACTACACCTATAAAGTGTATAAACTATACCTATAAAGTGTATAAACTATACCTATAAAGTGTATAAACTATACCTATAAAGTGTATAAACTATACCTATAAAGTGTATAAACTATACCTATAAAGTGTATAAACTACACCTATAAAGTGTATAAACTATACCTATAAAGTGTATAAACTATACCTATAAAGTGTATAAACTATACCTATAAAGTGTATAAACTACACCTATAAAGTGTATAAACTATACCTATAAAGTGTATAAACTACACCTATAAAGTGTATAAACTATACCTATAAAGTGTATAAACTATACCTATAAAGTGTATAAACTATTCCTATAAAGTGTATAAACTGTACCTATAAAGTGTATAAACTATACCTATAAAGTGTATAACTATACCTATAAAGTGTATAAACTATACCTATAAAGTGTATAAACTATACCTATAAAGTGTATAAACTACACCATAAAGTGTATAAACTATACCTATAAAGTGTATAAACTACACCTATAAAGTGTATAAACTATACCTATAAAGTGTATAAACTATACCTATAAAGTGTATAAACTATACCTATAAAGTGTATAAACTATACCTATAAAGTGTATAAACTACACCTATAAAGTGTATAAACTATACCTATAAAGTGTATAAACTATACCTATAAAGTGTATAACTATACCTATAAAGTGTATAAACTATACCTATAAAGTGTATAAACTATACCTAGGCCATACAGTTTGAACAAACGAGTTGTAAATGTTTATACCTATTTCAAGGTGGACTCTCACAAATGGTAGCATTATCAGCTCGATTGTTCTCATCCTATTTAGCTATAAGATGTGAGGTATTCTAAATGTATGGCCTAGTTAAGGAGAGGCAGAGCGTTTTTTTCTGGACCCCCTTCTCCCTAATGCTTAGCCCCACTAGTTTTGAGATTATAAGACCTTCGGCCCATTAGTTTGGCGATATTAACACCTTTCGCCCCATTTCGTTGTCAATTTTAAGACCTTTCGTGCCATTTAGGTGTCAATTTTTTCCTGGCGAGCGATAGCGAGCCTGCAATTTCAAGAGGAACCGGCCTTTGGCCGGACATTTTTCTATCGAAAAATGTACAAATTTATCTTGAAGGTGGGTGTAGGGGGTGTTTTTTTTTAAGTTTGATGGAGGTCTAGGGAGGAAACTAAAAAAAAATATGAATACATTAATTAAGAGACCAACCAAACGGTCAGTCTGCCCTTAATACGCTATAGTTGTATTAAAGTATATTAGTGCGTAATTTTAATAACATATAACATATAACACTTTTTTTCTTCCCTAGTGTTCCTCCGGCTTCATCGCTAACCCCCGCGCCAGGAAGCTCATATGTCCGGACTGTAAGGACATCACCTGTGCCCAGTGTCGCGCATCGGTAAGTATCACATGATTTGTCCATAGTATTTAGTACATGATTAAGCTGGTATCACACGAGCGCTTTTTCCCTCAACCTTTATCCTTAACACTGGTCTGGCAGTTTATAGGGTTAACATTTATATTATTTTTACTATCTAAATTCATCTATCATTAGTCTAGTTTCCGATACCAGTGCAAAATACTCCAGAAATTGTGTCAGTAAAAAATTGGTTATCGAATGTTGACTATAAAACCTCTCGTGTGATACCGGCTTTAGTCTGGAATATCTGTTCAAAATCTAATGCAGTATTATTTTGTAAACACTGATCTAGTAACAACGATCGCATTGTGTTGAGGCTTGCGAATGATAAACTATTTTCCTCCTACAGTGGGAAGGGACACACGAGGGCATCTCCTGCACCGCCTTCGCCAAGTGGAAGGCTGACAACAGCGCTGAGGTGTCGGCGCAGGGCGTAGCGCGGCATCTGGCGGAGTGTGGCATCACCTGCCCCAAGTGCAAGTCAGTAAACAAACTAGTTGGACAGTAAACCCTTTCAAGATCCAATACGCATTTCTTGTGTGTTTTCCGGCCATTATGTTTTCCAACTGCACAATCTCATTAGGTAAATTATTCCACAACTCAACCAAAGACGGAATAAAACACCTAGAAATTTAAGTCGTAGAAACATTTATACAATTCATGGCAAAGTCATTAAAATTCAAAGTAGACCTTGTTACCCGTGCTGGAGCTCTGGAGGCTCTGGTAAAACACTATGCAAAGGAGACTGAGCATACCCTTTCAAGCTTATGACGCGATTTTGAGCCTATTGGGGATACTTTAAAACCTTTGTTACCATCAGGGGTATTTAGAAACCTTTTAGTTTAGTTACTTCAACCTCTGCAGTTGTCTTTGAGTTAGCTTTGGGCAGAACACTAATTTTGGAGAGGTAATTATAAGAGTGAGAGAACTCTATTTCTTATTGAAATTTTGGCAACCTCTGCGTCATTAGAGCGTGAAAGAGTTAAAGACTTTGAATAAAATGTTGAGGGCACCAACTTGACGCCGATGACTCTAGTCCAGAGACAACGTAGGAAACATGAATTTTATTGAGTTAATAGCTTTGTCAAGCCAGTTTAGATGACAGTTGGCATCTGTCTTCCAAACTGGTGAGCAATATTCAAAATGTGACAAAATAAACGCATATAATGATTTGCTAACAGTGGTGTCACACACAAATGGTTTATAACACTTGCGAAGTAATCCTATCTCTTGAGCAATTTGATCACTTGCGAGGTTCAGGCTATAAGGAAGTTCGGCCTGTAAACATCGATATTAAACACAAATACGGTAATTATGTAGGTTTCTGATGGATAAATAGTATGTTAAATTGGGTTTTATGTATTTATAACATTACTAGAACCGTATTATAGCTGGTTAGTCTGTTAATTATCGATGTCTACAGCTCCAACTTCCTTATAGCCTGAAACTCGCAAGTGGCCAATTGTAGAAGACAAAGAACGGAGATGCTGCTCGAAAGTCATTTTAGAATCGAGAGTAACACCCAGCAAACACAAGCAAGGTGGGCTCCCTTAAGGGGTGTGACCTGCTTTTTTTGTATTTCTCTCCTTTTCTCTCTTTCTCAGGCTTGTATCCATTCGGCCCCCTTCAGCCAACTATTTTAAGACGTTCATCCCCATCTAGGTGTTGATTTCTTCCTGGCGAGCGATAGCGAGCCAGCATTATATGAAGAAATCCGGCTTCGCCGGAGACATTTTTCTATCGAAAAATGTACAAATTTAGCCTGCTGTCAAAACATTTAAAAAATATGCTGGCTCGCTACCGCTCACAAGTAAAAAAAAAAAACACCTGGATGGGGATAAACGTCATAAAACAGTAGGCTGAATGGGGCCGAATGGATACAAGCCAGAGAAAGAGAGAAAAGGAGAGAAACAAAGCAGGTCACCCCCCTTAACCCTTTATTTCCTCCCCCCTCCCCCCCAGATTCACCTACTCACTGGCGAAGGGTGGCTGTATGCACTTCACTTGTACCCAGTGTAAATTCGAGTTCTGCTCAGGATGCGGCCATCCATTCAGACAAGGCAAAAAGTAAGTACATTGTATCACATATATATACAGTATATGCTTCAACTCATTCATTTAGTGGTGATGGGCTGGTCTATCAGAATGAGAGTTGAGCTTTCTCTGCCATACCCATAGCTTACTCTGACTGTTCCTTTTACTTATATATTTTCTAGATCTCAAGTGACGGCGTCTTTTCCGTGGATTGACCTCCCTACTGCCAACCCTGGCAGATTGGGAGCCAAAGCGTCACATTTTTCCTTTGCCCCTCAACTTTCCCTTCATAATTGCTGAGGGGCACAGGGCCTTGGGTGGGGCTTTTGTTTCCCGGGCGTTTCCGCACCCTCCTCAGCTCCCCGCCTTTGAGTGGCTTCGGTCACCTGGGCATTATTGGTGGTAAGCAGGGAGAGTTCTGTGGGGGCACTCGGTTATCGCCTTGGCCTTGCTCGGGACCTTGGGGCTGCTCGGCCACACAGCCTGAGGAACAACAACAACAACAACTCATCCAGTACTGGTGCGGTCCGTTTAACTTTATTCTGGCTGCTATTAGACTATTGTATTCAGTTTAAAAGGGACCTCTAGCAATAATATTCAGTTTAAAAGGGACCTCTAGCAATAATATTCAGTTTAAAAGGGACCTGTAGCAATAATATTCAGTTTAAAAGGGACCTCTAGCAATAATATTCAGTTTAAAAGGGACCTCTAGCAATAATATTCAGTTTAAAAGGGACCTCTAGCAATAATATTCAGTTTAAAAGGGACCTCTAGCAATCATTCAGTTTAAAAGGGACCTCTAGCAATAATATTCAGTTTAAAAGGGACCTCTAGCAATAATATTCAGTTTAAAAGGGACCTCTAGCAATAATATTCAGTTTAAAAGGGACCTCTAGCAATAATATTCAGTTTAAAAGGGACCTCTAGCAATAATATTCAGTTTAAAAGGGACCTCTAGCAATAATATTCAGTTTAAAAGGGACCTCTAGCAATAATATTCAGTTTAAAAGGGACCTCTAGCAATAATAAGGCTTCAAACTATCTCAACCAACCCTTTTCACTACCACAGATTCTTCTTAAACTGCATAAGTCTAAATATGGCTAGAACCTCATTACAAATATTCAGAGTTTCATATCTTGGTTTAGCCTGCAAAGAACCAGTTAACCCCTTGAGGATCACGACACATTTCTTCACATATTCTGACCATCATAAGACGATTTCATACAGTTTAGGAAGGATCTATGGGAATGAAAACGATTAAAAAAAATCAATGAACCATTTGAGTGTTACATACCCTTCCTAATGTTAATAAACTCGTCTAATAATAGTCAGAAAACAAAAGAAGCGCGTCATCGATCCTCAGAGGGTTAACAGAGCAAAAAGTAAGTAGTAATGTTAAGGGGAGATTTCCACTTGAGGATTTTTTTTCTGGACCCCTTTCTCCCTCATGTTTAGCCCCATTGCTTTTGAAATTTTAAGACGTTCGCCCCATTAGTTTGGCGATTTTAAGAACTTTCACCCCATTTATGTCACTTTTAAGACCTTTCGTCCCATTTAGGTGTCGATTTTTTCCTGACGAGCGATAGCGAGCCTGTAATTTAAGAGGAACCGGCCTTCGGCCGGGACATTTTTCTACCGAAAAATGTACAAATTTATCTTGGAAGGGGGTCATGAGGGTGTAATTTCAAGCTTGATTGAAGTCTGGGAAACACAATAAAAACCTCCCCTTAATACTCAAAACCTCCCCTTAATACTCAAAACCTCCCCTTAATACTCAAAACCTCCCCTTAATACTCAAAACCTCCCCTTAATAATCAAAAACCTCCCCTTAATACTCAAAACCTCCCCTTAATACTCAAAACCTCCCCTTAATACTCAAAACCTCCCCTTAATACTCAAAACCTTTCCTTAATACTCAAAACCTCCCTTTAATACTCAAAACCTCCCCTTAATACTCAAAACTTCCCCTTAATACTCAAAACCTCCCCTTAATACTCAAAACTTCCCCTTAATACTCAAAACCTCCCCTTAATACTCAAATAGTGGTTTACATACTCTCTCTCTCTCTCATCAACATTTTCTGTCACTTACTGTACAGCTCATCTTTGTGATAATTGGTTACTTATCAGTATTGTAAGTGATCACATCTGTCATGTACCAGAGAGTTAGTAATCCAGCTAACTCTCACAAACACCTATTCATTTACTACACTTAAGGGGAGGTTTCCACTTGACAGATTTTTTTTCGAACTTCCTTCTCCCTCATTGCTTTTGAGATATTAAGACGTTCGCCCTACTAGTTTTGACATTTTAAGAAATTTTGCCCCATTTCTGTCAATTTTAAGACCTTTCGTGCCATTAAGGTGTCGATTTTTTCCTGGCGAGCGATAGCGAGCCTGAAATTTAGGAGTAACCGGCCTCCGGCCGGAACATTTTTCTACCGAAAAATGTACAAATTTATCTTGAAAGGTGGTCTAGGGAGTGTAATTTTAAGCTTGATGAAAACGTAGGGAACAAACTAAATACCTCCCCTTAACAAGCGCACCAAAACCTCTAAATTACCTATAATATACATTGATTTTGTCTCTGTCACTCTTTCAACCTTCGGAGGAGACACTTGTTACAGGCAGCTTTGCATTTTGTCTTCTTCATCCACATAGAAAAATAATGACTATAGCACGTATTACAGCTCCAGAATATCTTACACTTCATTGTATTATCTAATATATTAAATTCACTCCCAACACCAAACACCTCCCAATGAAATTAATGAAAGCATGTGATTCTACCGGGTTTCGAATCTGGGTTACCACATACAGATCTTAAGCACCCTAACCATTACACCATCAAGACAGTTATAAGTACGATCGCGCTAATAAGTCATGTCCCAGCTGTCATTACGTTTGGCTTGCTCTGTGCTGCATTAATGTCTGTCAGATGTTGAAAAGGGCGGGTAAGTGTAAGAACATGTTTGTATATTTCACTCGATATGAAGAAATGAAGCTTAGATGTTGCCGATACTAATTATTGATCAAAACATACTTGGTGCCGAGACATCACTTATTAGCACGACTGTACAGCACACGCCCACTATTTATATCCATTTAAGGGGAGGTATTTAGTGTGTTCCCTAGACCTCCATCAAGCTTAATATTACACCCCCTTGAGTCCCTTTCAAGATAAATTTGTACATTTTTCGGTAGAAAAATGTCCCGGCCGAAGGCCGGTTCCTCTTCAATTACAGGCTCGCTATCGCTCGCCAGGATAAAATTGACACCTGAATTGCACGAAAGGTCTTAATATGGGGTGAAAGTTCTTAAAATCGCTAAACTAATGGGGCAAACGTTTTATAATATCAAAAGCAATGGGGCTAAACATGAGGGAGAAAGGGGTCAAGAAAAAAATCCCTCAAGTGGAGATCTCCCCTTAACGAATACTATATTACAGGTGTTCGGTTGGTCCGTACTGTGAGCGGCTGGGGCTGCACGCTCACCATCCCCGCAACTGTCTCTTCTACCTCAGAGATAAAGAACCCCTACAACTACAGAACTTACTCAAGGTAAAACAAAATAAAAAATAAAAAAATAATATTAGACACATTTTAAGGGGGGGGAGGGGGGTATATTTACTGGTTGATTATTATTATTATTATTATTATTATTATTATTATTTTTTTTTTTTTTTTTTTTTTTTTTTTTTAAAGTTTCCTCCCTAGACCTCCATTAAGCTTAGAAAACATCCCCAAGATCCCCCTGCTAGAGAACTTATTCAAGGTAAACAAAACAAAAAAACAAAAAGTAATATTAGAAACATTTTAAGGGGGTATTTATTTTAAGTATTTATTGGTCGAATTACGTATTTTGTTTAACAAAATTTTAGTTTCATCCTTAGACCTCCATCAAGTTTGAAACCAATCCTCAAGAGCCCTCCTTCAGGATAAGTTTGTACATTTTTCGGTAGAAAAATGTCCCGCCCGAAGGCGGGACATCCAATTAATATCTTTACTTTGACACATTGGGATTTGAATTCAGGCAATAAGAGGATTACCAGTTCAGTAGCAAGATAATTCCACCACACCTACCCTGTAGCCAGCCATGTAAGAAAAGCTGCATACTTAAATATTTTAGTGTGGATATGAAATTGTAATCTTTAATGTATTAGGATTTCAGAAAGTCAATGTACTATAATACGCGCCTGCGAACTTGACAATAATGCTTTTTGTTATTTCTGTCCTTTACTCTCTTTCTCTGGCTTGTATCCATTCGGCCCCAGTCAGCCAACTATTTTAAGACGTTTATCCCCATCTAGGTGTCTATTTCTTCCTGGCGAGCGATAGCAAACCAGCATTATATGAAGAAATCCGGCTTCGCCGGAGACATTTTTCTATCGAAAAATGTAAAAATTTAGCCTGCTGTCAAACAAAAATAAAAAATATGCTGGCTCGCTACCGCTCACCAGTAAAAAATTGACACCTGGATGGTGATAAATGTCTTAAAACAGTAGGCTGAATGGGGCCAAATGGATACAAGCCAGAGAAAGATAGAAAAGGACAGAACAAAAACAGGTCACCCCCCTTAACGTCTCATAACTCAAAACGAATGAAAGCAATCGGGCTGACGTTGCTATCATTTGGAAAGAGTCCACCAGGAAATAGGTGTGGATAATTACAGCCAGTTTGCTTTAGGCCCTTTTGAGTTAACAAAGAGGTCAGGGATCAAGAGTGTTGTCAAGTTCGTTGGCGCCCTTAGTTGCATGTTTATCAGGAAGCTGGTGTGAATTTCGGCACGTAGCCCCAGGGTAATAGTGGCGCTAATAAGTCATGTCTCATCTGTCAATACGTTTGGCTTGCTCTGTGATGTATTAATGTCCGTCAGATGTTGAATAGGGTGGGTAAGTGTAGGAGCATGGTTGTATATCTCACTCAAAAATAAGAAATCATGTGTAAATATTTCTGATACCAATTATTATTGATCAAAACATAATTGGTGCTGAGACATCATTTATTAGGCCGACTGTACTGATAGGATTTGATACAATAACCCCTCGGTTGTATGTTTATCAGGAAGCTGGTGTGAAATTCGACACGGAGCTCCAAGGTAATAGTGATCAACCTACGAGTGTCGTTGGTGCCCGGCCGTCGTGTCAGGTCCAGGAACAGAAGGAGCTACCGGATGGCCTTAAGGACGACATCTGCGGGAGGGTCGTGCCGTCGGGATACGCCGGACTCTGCAGGTACGCTCGTAACACAATAATATCATAACAACAGAAGAAAACGGGTATCTGCACACCATAACATTAAAGAAAACGGGTATCTGCACACCATAACATCAAAGAAAACGGGTATTTGCACACAATAACATCTAAGAAAACAGGTATCTGCACACAATACCATCAAAGAAAACGGGTATCTGCACACAATAACATCAAAGAAAACGGGTATCTGCACACAATAACATTATAACAGAAGAAAACGAATATCTGCACACAATAACATCATAATTAATATTTTGTGTTATGCCCCAACCAGGGTTCGAACCCAGGCCAGTAGTGCAGCACTCCAGCACCTCAACCACTAGACCACCGAGGAATAAGAAATAATTAGGCCAATAAAAAATTATCCCGCAAATATTTGGCCTTGTGTTTACTGAGGTTAATGTTCTAGTTTTGATAAATTGCTCACTTTCATTACTAGTACAAACATAATAATGATCATGATGTTAATATGTTATTGGGTTGATTCATTATTAAATAAAGGATATTTGTATTTCTGTCATTAATTCAAAGTATTTTTATTGGTATTTAATGCAGATGGGTATAAACTTCAATATATATATATATATATATATATATATATATATATATATATATATATATTAGTAAAGCCAGGTAATAAATTTTCTTTAATACATACGAGGTTGAAAGAAATGGCAATTTCTGCGTTGGAAATTTTATTATTCAAAGTTTCCAGGTCTCTGATGAGTTTTCGCTGGGTGGCAGGAAGTAGATGAAGGAGATGAGCAAAATTCATGGTGGTACAGGGTTACATTACAGTACATGAAGATACAGGATATACGACACGTTTCACTGGACAACCAGCATTATCAAGTAAGGAAGGAATGATATAAAAGGTAAACAGGAAGGGTATATATAGAGGGTGGAGGATCAGAGGAGGCGAAAATCAGGGGGCAAAAGTCTGCTATTGGTGGAGGGGTATTCTAGGAGAGAGAAAGGGTTTTCTTCGACCCCACCAACCGACCACCATCCCGCATCCAGTGCGCATGCGTGAAGCGGTTCTCCCTTTCTCTTTTCCAGAACCCCCTCCACCAATAGTAGATTTTTGCCCCTTGTTTTCCGCCTCCTCTGATCCTCCACCCTCTATATATACCCTTCCTGTTTACCTTTTATATCATTCCATCCTTACTTGATAATGCTGGTTGTCCAGTGAAACGTGTCGTATATCCTGTATCTTCATGTACTGTAATGTAACCCTGTACCACCATGAATTTTGCTCATCTCCTTCATCTACTTCCTGCCACCCAGCGAAAACTCATCAGAGACCTGGAAACTTTGAATAATAAAATTTCCAACGCAGAAATTGCCATTTCTTTCAACCTCGTATGTATTAAAGAAAAAGAAAAAAAAAATATATATATATATATATACCGGTATATATATATATATATATATATATATATATATATATATATATATATATATATATATATATATATATATATATATATATATATATATATATATATTATTATGTTCTCTCCACCAACCAACTACTCTCATACTCTCTCTCTCTCTCTATATATATATATATATAGTACAATCGGGGTTAGTAAGTGTTGTCATAGATTCCAGTGGTTATCGCTCAAAAAGTGTTATTGGTATCTTTATAGTTACTGGGAAAAGTGCTTATCCCTCAGTGTATTAGACAGTGTCCGAAACTTTGTGAAATATCTGACAACACTTATCAACCTCAACTGTACATATCTAAGTATTCTTGGCCGTCATTATCCTTCATAATTGCATCACTAGATTATTCATATATATATACTGTATAAAGTGTATATGCATAAATTATTTCATTAATCATTACTCCTTTAAGGAAACAGCATGGAAATGTAAGGCTGCGTAAATAAATTTAATTAAAAAGCAATTGCTTATTTACAAGAACACTTAATAGGCAAAAACACAACTATATTTATCTTAATATTTCAGTAGAGCAATAGGTTATTATATATGTTGTTTGGACGTGTGATTATATATATATATTTTTTTTTTTTTTTTTTTTTTTTTTAGTTTTTTTTTTTTAGTTTTTTTAGTAGTGTGTAACCTGTCCATATTATTAGTTTGAACCCATACAGTATCGGTGACGTCCTTATATCTTTATTCTGGCTACTAGTAGACGATTATATCCAATCTAAAGAGGGACCTCCAGCATTTGACCACTTGCGAGTTTCAGGCTATAAGGAAGTTGGAGCTGTAGACAACGATGGTAAATAGAAATGCAATAATTATGTAGGTTTCTGATGGCTAAAGGGCATGTTGAATTGGGTTTTATGTATTTATATATGTACTACAATCCCATGTTAGCTGGTAATTCTGCTAAATATCAATGTAAAAAACTCCAACTTCCTTATAGCCTGAAACTCCAACTTCCTTATAGCCTGAAACTCCAACTTCCTTATAGCCTGAAATTCCAACTTCCTTATAGCCTGAAACTCTAACTTCCTTATAGCCTGAAACTCTAACTTCCTTATAGCCTGAAACTCCAACTTCCTTATAGCCTGAAACTCCAACTTCCTTATAGCCTGAAACTCCAACTTCCTTATAGCCTGAAACTCCAACTTCCTTATAGCCTGAAACTCCAACTTCCTTATAGCCTGAAACTCCAACTTCCTTATAGCCTGAAACTCTAACTTCCTTATAGCCTGAAACTCTTCCTTATAGCCTGAAACTCCAACTTCCTTATAGCCTGAAACTCCAACTTCCTTATAGCCTGAAACTCCAACTTCCTTATAGCCTGAAACTCCAACTTCCTTATAGCCTGAAACTCGCACGTGATCAATTAAGGGGAGATTTCCACTTGAGGGAGTTTTTTCTTGACTCCTTTCTCCCTCATGTTTAGCCCCATTGCTTTTGAGATTTTAAGACCTTCGCCCTAGTAGTTTGGATATTTTAAGACATTTTGCCCCATTTCTGTCAATTTTAAGACCTTTCGTGCCGTTAAGGTGTCATTTTTTCCTGGCGAGCGATAGCGAGCCTGTAATTTAAGAGCAACCGGCCTCTGGCCGGGAAATTTTTGCTACCGAAAAATGTACAAATTTATCTTGAAAGGGGGTCTAGGGGGTGTAATTTTAAGCTTGATGAAAAAGTAGGGAACAAACTAAATACCTCCCCTTAACAGGCTTTGAATTATCTCCCTTAATCTCTTTTCCTACCGCAGATCATTATTAAGCTGCACAACATGTTCTAACTATAGCTAGAATGAAGACCAAAACAAGACGTCGCCGGTACAATAGGGGTTAAGGGGAGGCAGGCCGTTTTGTCTGGACCTCCTTCTCCCTCATGTTTAGCCCCATTCTTTTAGATTATAAGACGTTCGGCCCATTAGTTTGGCGATTTTAACACCTTTCGCTCCATTTCGTTGTCATTTTTAAGACCTTTCGTGCCATTTAGGTGTCGATTATTATCTGGCGAGCGATAGCGAGCTTGCAATTTTAAAAGGAACCGGCCTTCGGCCGGGATATTTTTCTACCGAAAAATGTACAGATCTATCTTGAAGGGGGGTCTAGGGGGGTTTTTTCTAAGCTTGATGGAGGTCTCGGAAGGAAACTAAACAAATATATGAATAAATGAATTAATAGACCCAACAAACGGCCAGTCTCCCCTTAACATAAATTAGAATATATAAAAATAGCTAAATTTGAGTCTCTTGGTATTAGGTCTCTTAGCAGTAACTTAGAGAGCAAGTAACTGTTGTTGCTTGGTTTCCTTTGTACTCCTTTGTATATGTTCAATGTCGCGCGTAGGACTATAGTCTATTCGCTGTAAGTAGGCGAGAAATCATGACCTCTAACCTCTGTAACTCAAAAACGACTAGAGTAATCGAGCTAATATTTCTACCATTTAACTGTGTTGGTGGTGTAATGGTTTAGGTGGTTTATGTTCTGGGTGTGGTGTCCCGAGTTCGAATCCCGGGAGGGCCATATGCTTTCATTAGTTTATTCAAGTACATTGGAGTTTGTATTTGATATTAATGTTAAAGAACGGGGTGTTACTTATTTGGGAAGGGTCAGTCAAGGAATAGATGTGGAGATTTGGTAAGGGTCAGTCAGGGAATAGATGTGGAGATTTACAGCCCATTTGATCTAGCCCTTTTTGAGTTAGAGAGGATAGAGGTGATGATTGCTCGCCTATTTACATCGACTAGTGACTCACTGATGTCTTGGTGTGGAATAGGTAAAGAATGAATGCCTATCGTTAAGGGGGTTCATCTGGTTTTTTCTCTCCTTTTCTCTCTTTCTCTGGGTTGTATCCATTCGGCCCCATTCGGCCTACTGTTTTAAGACGTTTATTCCCATCCAGGTGTCGAATTCTTCCTGGCAAGCGATAGCGAGCCAGCATTGTATGGAGAAATTCGGCTTCGCCGGTGACATTTTTCTATCGAAACTTTCACAAATTTAGCCTGCTGTCAAAAACATATAAAACAAATATGCTGGTGATTGGTAACTCGACACCTGGATGGGCATAGACGTCTTAAAACAGTAGGCTGAATGGGGCCAAATGGATACAACCCAGAGAGAGAGGGAGACAGAGAAAACAAAATCGAGGTGGGCCCCCTTAATATAAATCATGAAAAGGGAGCTAAATTTGAAGGTCTCATAAACCCATATACTGACTATATTCTAGGACATATTTTAACAGCAGCCAACTTTACTTCTAAACTCAATGAATGACTCAAATTATTACCCAATTAAGGGAGCCCACCTCGCTTATTTTCTTTTTCTCTCCCTCTCTCTTTGGCTTGTATCCATTAGGCCCCATTCAGCCTACTGTTTTAAGACACTTACCCCCATTCAGGTGTCAATATTTTCCTGGCGAGCGGTAACGAGCTAACATACATACATATTTTGTTTACAACAAACTAAATTTGTACATTTTTCGATAGAAAAATATCTCCGGCGAAGCCGGATTTCTCCATATAATGCTGGCTCGCTTTCGCTCGCCAGGAAGAAATCGACACCTGGATGGGAATAAACGGCTTAAAACAGTTGGCTGAATGCGGCCGAATGGATACAAGCCAGGGAAAGAGAGAACAGGAGAGAAAGATAACAAAAAACGGTGACCCCTCTTAAGACAAGCTCCCCTCTTTACAGAAGCCACTACCTAGACTATTTGGGTCGCTTGTGTTATAAAAATAAAGTAGACCCCCTGCCCATAATGCAAGAAGAAGATCTGAGATTTGTGTTTCGTCGGGAAAATCTGGTCGTACCCAAACGTCGACCGTGGGAGACTGACCAGTACTTCGTCAGACGGCTCTCCAAGGTAACACTATAGTCTATTCGTTGTAAGTAGGCGAGAAATCATGACCTCTAACCTCTGTAACTCAAAAACGACCAGAGTAATTTCATGACCTCTAACCTCTGTAACTCAAAAACGACTAGAGTAATCGAGCGAATATTGTTACCATTTGGGAAGAGTCAGTCAAGGAATAGATGTGGAAATTAAATCATGACCTCTAACCTCTGTAACTCAAAAACGACTAGAGTAATCGAGTTAATATGTTTACCATTTGGGAAGAGTCAGTCAAGGAATAGATGTGGAAATTAAATCATGACCTCTAACCTCTGTAACTCAAAAACTACTAGAGTAATCGAGCTAATATTTCTACCATTTGGGAAGAGTCAGCCAAGGAATAGATGTGGAAATTTACAGGCCATTTGCTCTAGCCCTTTTTGAGTTACAGAGGATAAAATTAATGATTACTCGCCTACTTACAGCGAATACACACTAGCACACTATACTAGTTTCATATTAAATAGGCAGTTTAATCCACCCTCCTTCTTCTCACAGCTACTCCTCCTGTATTTAAGGGGGTAGTGGTTATTATTTGGTCTATTTAGTTATTTATTTATTTATGTTTTACTTTCCTGACTAGACGCCCATCAAATTTAAATAACCATGCCCTAGAACCCCTGTCAAGATAAATTTGTAAATTTTTCAGAAGAAAAATCTACCGGCCGAAGGCCAGTTTTTCGTAAAATTACAGGCTCGCCAGGGAATAATCAACACTTAAATGGCACGAAATGTCTTAATATTGTTCAGTTACAAGGATCCACTTCACACACCACTGCAAATCAATCATCAAAATCCATAAACACACTTTGGAGGAGAGGATTTGCTGCCAACTTAATCTGAACGGCGTATAGCACATTTGTATTTGTTTATTTTGTTTGGCAAGCGTTTTCCTCCTTTATCTCTCTCTCTCTCAGGTTACACTACACCGAGTAGCCTACCTGGTGGAAAAGATTAACACCCACAAGCTTGACCCTAGTACCTGGTGGAGAGGGTTTGCTGCCAACTTAATCTGAACGGACTATCGCACTCACACACGTTTATTTTGTTTGGCAAGCGTTTTCCTTTATCTCTCTCTCTCTCAGGTTACACTACACCGAGTACCTGGTTGAAAAGATTAACACTCACAAGCTTGACCCTGTCGGCATCTTCGACGAGGCGGACTTGCGTGTCTGCCTCCGGAGAAATGGCAAGACCGTCCCTATCAGGCGGTGGGAGTCGGAGAAACTGTACAGGGAAAAGCTGATTAAGGTGTCTGCCATGATGACACTTGTACATCCCCGTCCTTATTAACAAACCTCTCCTGTTTTACCATTAATCTATTTGTAGTGTGCTTACTTGTACAGTTTGCTGCACAAGTCCTGTTTCTCACCATCCCAGTGAAATCGTAATTTGGCAGCGTCGCACCCACCTCCCCAACCCCCCTCCCTCAGACACCTACTTCATAACCGTGAGACACTATGATTCGGACAGTGGAAGGGAAGGAGGAAAGGTGGGGTGGAAGGTAGGAGGTGGAGTGAGGGAAGGGGATGGGGAGGTGGGTGCGACGCTGCCAAATTACGATTTCACTGGGATGGTGAGAAACAGGACTTGTGCTGCGAACCTTTTTAATATAGACTAAAAAACCTCACCTGTTTTATCTTTAATATGTTTGTAGTGTATTCCAATAATTACTGTATTGCAGTCATACCACTATATGCACATTTATGATAT
Source organism: Paralithodes platypus (assembly GCA_032716605.1). Taxonomy (NCBI): domain Eukaryota; kingdom Metazoa; phylum Arthropoda; class Malacostraca; order Decapoda; family Lithodidae; genus Paralithodes; species Paralithodes platypus. The sequence continues at coordinate 69,363,498 of CM064486.1, forward strand.
CATGATAATCACCAATATTTGTCATTATAACCCGGGAAAGGCACCGAGACTCTTAAGAGGTTTTGGTGGTGAAAGGCGACGGGACTCTTAAGATCCAAGGCCTACAAAAAGCCTTTTAAAAGACCCCAGTAGCACTCAAAACAAAGGGATATGTGATTAAGTGAGATAATTCCCTCCATACCTATATCACTCCTCCACATGTGTCAAAACCCCCTCCTTCCCCCCCATCCCCCTTTCAATTATCACCTATTTTTCCTCTTATTCCCTTGTTTATCGTCTTATTTATCGCACCAATATCTCCAACCCGGTTCCAAGGTCATCTACTGCGCATATAGAGAGCGTGGGAAGAAAAAGAAAGCAAGACTGAGGGCTCAGTCTTCCTTCAGGCCTCAGAGAGGGAGGATATACGTCACTTTCGCTTCTCACCTCATGACTGGAGGGTCGGCAATAATTTTGTCTTTTTCACCCCCCAAATACTATTCCCACTTGTGTTATTGCAATTACATGTTAATATCTTCATATTAAACGTAAAATAGGCGCATATGAATAAGTAATAACGATATATATGGTAAAATGACGATTTTAGGCGGGAATTACCAATAGCGCGCCGCTCTCGGGTTAATAATGGTACGTACACTATTTTTCACTTTCACATTTTCAATACTCGCCATATATAAGACAAAGAAATCTCACTTAGATGAAAACGTCATTTATATGTTTACAATAATACAGGTACTCAGTATTCCAGAATAATGAGTGAAACATGGTTTGTGTAATAAAATGGGTATTTATATCTCCAGGAAAATTATGTAAACTAATGTCCTGTATAATTCCTAGTGAAAGATGTTACAAATTATACTGAACAATAATTCTGACACGGTGATGAAATATTTTTTCGGCGAAGCCGGATTTCTTCATACAATACTGGCTCGAAGAAATCGACACCTGGATGGGGATAAACGTCTTAAAACAGTTGGCTGAATGGGGCCGAATGGATACAAGCCAGAGAAAGAGAGAAAAGGAGAGAAAGATAATAACAAAAAGCTGGTGACCCCCTTTAACAGAAGATTGTACAAGCCAAACCTCATTACTGTTCACTAAACCTGTTAGTTCCTTGGGCAGCTAACCATCTGGGTAACATGAAAATCATAATAAAACTAATAATGTGTTCAGATATATTCAGTTTTATATAATTGCTTAATCGATGTTGAAAATACTTCTTCTAACATACTGTATTCCATATGGATAAAATATACCTCATTTGTAATATAATTTCCATTTAAGGGAGCCCACCTCGCTTTGTTTCTCTTTCTCTCCCTCTCTCTGTGGCTTGTATCCATTCGGCCTCATTCAGCCTACTGTTTTAAGACGTTTACCCCCATCCAGGTGTCAATATTTTCCTGGTGAGCGATAGCGAGCCAGCATATACATATTTTTGTTTTGAGAGCAAGCTAAATTTGTACATTTTTCGATAGAAAAAAATCTCCGGCAAAGCCGGATTTCTCCATACAATGCTGGCTCGTTATCGCTCGCCAGGAAGATATCGACACCTGGATGGGGATAAACGTATTAATACAGTAGGCTGTATGGGGCCGAATGGATACTGGATACAAGCCAGAAAAAGAGAGCAAGAGCAAAAAAGCAGGTAACCCCCCTTAAGAAAATGTGTCCTTACAAATCACTGAAGACTATAATTGCATACAAGTGGTTATGAAAGGCTTACGTTAGAAAATTAACATTGCATTCGAACTTACCATTTAATAGAATACTTCATGCCAGTATATATATATATATGTCTATGTGTTTGACTACAGGCCATATATGTAATTATGCTTATATGTTTTATTGAACTAACCACTAATAGAGTCTTATCCAATATTATATTTCTCCTGGATAATGTATAGAGATTAATCACCTAACCCATTCCGTATTATGATACATATTTGCGCTTCATATTGCTTAGCATTACACTATTTTACTAGTCAAATCGCTGTAAGTAGGCAAAACATCATAGCCTCTATCCTCTGTAATTAAAAGAAGACTAGATCGAATTGGCTGTAAGTTTCCACATCTATTCCTTGACTGACTCTTCCCAAATGGTAGAAATATTAGCTCGATTACTCTAGCCGTTTTATAATTACAGAAGTTAGAGGTCATGATTTCTGGCCTACTTACAGCGAATAGACTATAGGCTTAGAAAACATTTGTGGGAGCTTAGAGGGTTAGCTTAAGGGGAGATTTCCACCTGGAGGATTTTTTTCTGGACCTCTTTCTCCCTCATGTTTAGCCCCATTGCTTTTAAGATTTTAAGACGTTCGCCCCATTAGTTTGGCGATTTTAAGAACCCTCGCCCCATTTCTGTCAATTTTAAGACCATTCGTGCCATTTAGGTGTTGATTTTTTCCTGGCGAGCGATAGCGAGCCTGTAATTTAAGGAGAACCGGCCTTTGGCCGGGACATTTTTCTACCGAAAAATGTACAAATTTATCTTGAAAGGGGGTCTAGGGGTAGTAATTTTAAGCTTAATGGAGGTCTAGGGAATCAACTAAAATCCTCCCCTTAAGATAGTGTGTACCTCATTGGATACCTATAGATCCTTCCTAAACTGAATAAAATTGCTTTATTGTAATGGGAATACAATTAGAATAGCGTCCTTGTATACTGAAAGGGTTAATACAATGATAGCAAAGAAGAGCAAGTACGGTGGCGCTAATAAGTCATGTCCCAGCTGTCATTACGTTTGGCTCGCCCTGTGCTGTACTACTGTCTGTCAGATGTTGAATAGGGTGGGTAAGTGTAGGAACATGTTTGCATATTTCACTCGATATGAAGAAATGAAGCTTATATGTTGCTGATACCAATTATTGATCAAAACATAATTGGTGCCGAAACATCACTTATTAGCGCGACTGTACATTACTATGGCATTTACATAAAGACATCACTTATTAGCGCGACTGTACATTACTATGGCATTTACATAAATACATCACTTATTAGCGCGACTGTACATTACTATGGCATTTACATAAATACATCACTTATTAGCGCGACTGTACATTACTATGGCATTTACATAAATACATCAGACCTGGACAAATAATCTGAATATTATACAAATATTAAGCTTTAGGAACAATAATATTGTACATAATTATATAATGTGGTTATCATAGAAGCAAAGTCAAACTAATGCTAGAATGTCCGTTACTACATACATGTTGTCAAGCTCAATACTGTAGGCTACTGATACAGTATGTATCCTATTTTGTATGTACTGTAAGTCTTTCGTGTAATGCTACATAATACTTATTAGCATCTACAGTATGGGTGTACTCAATTGCCAAGACATGAACCTGGAACAAGCAATGTTTATAACTGGCTGTAATCAATTACCATAACAGTGTGGGCGGGTGCCCAACCCAGAAAGGAGGTGAAATAGGGGAGCTATCCCCCCGCCAAAGGCAGCTTTCTAGGGCCTTTCCTAGCTGATGCTGAGAGGATTGGGTTCTAGTCGTGTGGTGATGGGCTGGTCTATCAGAGTGAGAGTTGAGCGATCTCTGCCATACCCATAGCTTACTCTGACTGTTCCTTTTACTTATATATTTTCTAGATATCAAGTAACGGTATCTTTTCCGTGGATTGACCTCCCTACTGCCAACCTAGAGGTTGGGAGATTAGGAGTCAAAGCGTCACATTTTTCCTTTGCCCCTCAACTTTCCCTTCATAATTTCTGAGGGGCACAGGGCCTTGGGTGGGGCTTTGGTTTCCCGGGCGTTCCGCACCCTCCTCAGCTTCCCTCCTTGGAGTGGCTTCGGTCACCCGGGCTTTATTAGTGGTAAGCAGAGAGGGTTTTGTGGGGGCGCTCGTTTATGGCCTTGGCCTTGCTTGGGACCTTGGGGCTGTTCGGCCAGACAGCCTGGGGAACAACAACAACAACCATAACAGTGTAATGAATAATATTAATACAAACAATGGCTTAATCCTCTCTCAGTATTGGTCTTACATATAGGTAGATTCATAAACTCACTTTCAAACTATGCATAAACCTGTGAGAACAAAGAAATATGTCGCTCCTGCACAGCACTTGTCCCACGTTTATATTTTGGCAACTGTACACACCTCCCAACACTAAATTAAGACTTTAGTGGTTAGTTATTCGTCTAGTTAAATATTCAATTATTACTAGTCCTTCATCAAGCTTTAAAAAAATAAAAACCTAGACCCTCCTTCAAGATAAATTTGTACATTTTTCGGTAGAAAAATTTCCCGGCCAAAGGCCGGTTCCTCCTAGAATTAAAGGCTCGCTATTGCTCGCCAGGGAAAAATCGACACCTAAATGGCACGAAAGATCTTTATATTGACAAAAAAATGGGGCGAAAGGTCTTAAAATCGGCAAACTAACGGAACAAACGTCTTAAAATCACCAAGCTAATGGGACTTAACACAAGGGAGAAACAGCAAGTGCCTCCCCTGCCACTAGAGACTAACCCTTTCCTTGCCCTCCACAGCTCATCAAGGAACACCTGCCTCTACGACCCCTGGAGTGATGAGGAACAGCCGAAGTCACACGAGTCCATTTTCAAGCAATTTTTACGGGCAATTATGGTCTGGACGCTTGAATATCTTACACTTTATCATGGTTCAGCCACTTAACCTCTTGAAGTTCTGATGCGTTTTAGCAGTATATTTTGGCTATAATTAGACGATTTTATGCAGCTTAGGGAAGTATCTGTGGGAATTAACAGGGTAAAGACTCTCTCAATCAACCCTCTGACTTCCATATACCCTTCCTAATCTGAATAAACTCGTCTAACAATTACCAGAAAACAAAACAGAAATGCGTATTGGAGCTTGAAAGGGTTAACATAATCTACCTTCAGTTTAGTTACCGATACCAGTGCGAAAATGTCCCGAAATAATACGAGAACAAACTTGCTCATGGAAAATTGACAGAAGTAGCGCTCGTGTGACAGCGGCTTAATGAAGGAAGAGCCAAGAGTCAGTCGTCTGTGATGTCTATATACCCTCCTCACACATCACCCTCACCCACAGGTCGTGTCTGCAGCACTGGTTACATTACACTCAACTATATTTGTATGATAATTGATTTTATTTTTCGTTTTAGTTATGTTTTTAATTGAGTTGAAACTTGGGTATATCAGTAATGGTTAATCAGCTACTGTAATGTTTTAAAAGATAAATGCAAAAAAAACTCCCATTCAATTAATGTTATTAAGGTATGTGACTATTCTAGAATTTTATCATTGTCCATTTAACTTTAATTCCAACGGTTAACCTGTTCAGCACCAGCGACGGCAGAAAGCCGTCAGTAGATAAATCACTCCCCAGTCCCAGCGACGGCAGAGAGAGCCGTCAGTAATATACGATCCTTGTAACTGCCAGTATCAGGCAGTGCCTGGTACCACGACCGTTTGAGCACTGTTCTTGAGTTGGCAACACTTCTCAGCTTATATCCAAACTTCTACAGGCTGGGAGAGGCAGTATTCCTCCATCTTTTGAGGTGGGAGGCTGTTATATCTTGCTATTTTGGCCACATTGCTTGGGACTGGGGGGGTTATGGTAGTACCCTATGGTACAGTAGGGGTTAAATAATTATCATATACATAATAACAATAACGTTCAGAAGCAATTGCTGACCCACGCAGCATAAAGTCATACAATTAACTTCAATATGAAAAATAATATATATTTATTTTGAGAGGAAATATATATACTGAATACTTTGAAAGTTATAGTAGCGTTACTGGTATCCCTTGCAAGATATAGTTTTGATTATTACTAAGGCACATTTAATCCGAAGGCAATTAACTAGATAGGCTCACAATTGTCACTATCACAGAATCTATTATGTAGTAATAATTTGTACTTTGTGTGGAGAATTTATCATATAGTTTAATCTCCAACATTCTCAGGTCTAACACAGAAGTGCAGTATATATATACCATTTATAGTATTGTACAGTATAATAAATGAGCTAATACTGTTGTATATATATCAGGTGTACATAACATTGAGAATAAATATGTAGGACCTTTAAAATTCCGATTTGTATGACGATAATTTATAAATGGCCTTTGAGTGATCCAAGTCTTGGTAATCATCCTGTGATACTTGTCAGGCCTGTAGTGTAGGTGCTTATATGTGTATACTTGTGCACTGAATGCTTCTCTTTAACCCATCCAGTACCAGTGACGGCTCTAGTCCGTCAGTACATAAGTTACGTGCCAGTACCAGCGACGGCTCTCGTCCGAATTATAATGTAAAACTTGCAAAATAAACAAACCAAAACTTTAGACTAACACAGTAAAAAGACAAAAGCTTATCAAAATCGCTATGTGGAAACAACGCTCAAACAAAATAATAATTTATAAATAAAAGAACACAATCCACCACATAGGGTGTACATTACTACATGAGCAAGTTAATGTGTTTCCCAAGCAAACTAATCACACACATAACAACGTACTATCGTCACGTTCAAGGAATAAACGATCCTTGTTCCTGCTAATATCGAGCACGAGCTGCTAACATGACTTGGAGGCACTGCTGTGAGGAGTTGGCAACACTTATCATGCTCCCTCTCAGCTGTTCCACGCCACTTGAGTCAGTCACCCACCAACTCTTGTGCTGAGAGGGTGTTGTCTCATCACTTTTGGCAACAAGGCTGGTACTGGAGGGTACTTTTAATCTACTATGCCATGGTACAGTAAGTGTTAATTGCAACTGCTGTTCAGAATCGTGTGACATAGTTGCTCCGTGAATAGTCTTACAATCTCATTATCCGGAGTTCCTTCAAATATAAAATGTAGAAACCAGCTTTTATTCTACCTTTGATATTTAGAACTAGTCTACCAAATCAATTTATTTTTGCCAGTTCATCCCAGTCTTACTCTCTGCTCCTTCTTGCTTCGTCATTTGCTCACATTTTATGTATCTTTGTAATCCCTACATTTCCTATCAATAGTGAAATGCTGGGTGCGAAGGGAATTTGACCCTCCCGAAAACTCCCCAGGTTTTGAGATGCCTGGCGCGGGGTTCGAACCCTGGTTAGTGACCTCCCTCAGTAGGTCAACCAGACCCGCGCACTAACCCAATGTACAACCGCGGACGTACAATAGGATAGTAACCTTAGTTCTCCTTGAAAGAACCAGGTGATAGTCTCGTGGTGATTCACGTGATGGGTTTCTTAGACTTCGCCATCAACAACTATTTTACACTATCCCAGGCGTCAACTCGGGTAGTACAGTATTGGGGTTGCGGGATTTTTGCGGGGCATTACATATAGCATCATAAACGCTTTGCCAACTCCTGGACTATATTCAACGCAATGTTTCTTAAATTGTCTGAATGGAGCCAGCTTCCTTGACCACAACCTAGTTACCCATTCTTCTTGCATGTAATGTTATACTGTATTATGCGTCTGTTACAATATTTAAGGGGAGTCACCTGCTTTGTTTCTCTTTCTCTCATTTTCTCTCTTTCTCTGGCTTGTATCCATTCGGCCCCATTCAGCCAACTGTTTTAACACGTTTATACCCATCCAGGTGTAGATTTCTTCCTGGCGAGCGATAGCGAGCCAGCATTGTATGAAGAAATCCGGCTTCGCCGGAATCATTTTTCTATCGAAAAATGTACAAATTTAGCTTGCTGACAAAAACAAATATACATGCTGAAAATATTGACACCTGAATGGGGGTAAACGTCTTAAAACAGTAGGCTGAATGGGGCCGAATGTATATAAGCCAAAGAGAGAGGGAGAGAAAGAGAGAAAAAAAAACGAGGTGGGCTCCCTTAACCATATAATACATAATTCTCTATCTGTGATGTTGTGTATACAGACTCTGGCACTAATAAAATCATAATGACGAAAAAAATATATATAGCCCATTATTTCCCTTGTCATTTATATATATAGCCCATTATTTCCCTTGTCATTTATATATAGCCCATTATTTCCCTTGTCATTTATATATATAGCCCATTATTTCCCTTGTAATTTATATATATAGCCCATTATTTCCCTTGTCATTTATATATATAGCCCATTATTTCCCTTGTCATTTATATATAGCCCATTATTTCCCTTGTCATTTATATATAGCCCATTATTTCCCTTGTCATTTATATATATAGCCCATTATTTCCCTTGTCATTTATATATAGCCCATTATTTCCCTTGTCATTTATATATAGCCCATTATTTCCCTTGTCATTTATATATATAGCCCATTATTTCCCTTGTAATTTATATATATAGCCCATTATTTCCCTTGTCATTTATATATATATAGCCCATTATTTCCCTTGTCATTTATATATATAGCCCATTATTTCCCTTGTCATTTATATATATAGCCCATTATTTCCCTTGTCATTTATATATATAGCCCATGATTTCCCTTGTCATTTATATATAGCCCATGATTTCCCGTCATTTATATATAGCCCATTATTTCCCTTGTTATTTATATATATAGCCCATTATTTCCCTTGTCATTTATATATATAGCCCATGATTTCCCTTGTCATTTATATATATAGCCCATGATTTCCCTTGTCATTTATATATATAGCCCATTATTTCCCTTGTCATTTATATATATAGCCCATTATTTCCCTTGTCATTTATATATATAGCCCATTATTTCCCTTGTCATTTATATATATAGCCCATTATTTCCCTTGTCATTTATATATAGCCCATTATTTCCCTTGTCATTTATATATATATAGCCTATTATTTCCCTTGTCATTTATATATAGCCCATTATTTCCCTTGTCATTTATATATATAGCCCATTATTTCCCTTGTCATTTATATATATAGCCCATTATTTCCCGTCATTTATATATATAGCCCATTATTTCCCTTGTCATTTATATATATAGCCCATTATTTCCCATCATTTATATATATAGCCCATTATTTCCCTTGTCATTTATATATATAGCCCACTATATACCTTGTCATTTATATATATAGCCCATTATTTCCCTTGTCATTTATATATATAGCCCACTATTTACCTTGTCATTTATATATATAGCCCATTATTTCCCTTGTCATTTATATGATTTTATTTATTTATATTTATTTATTTGTACATATTATTTTTTTAGGTCCTGGCTTAAGGGGGGTGACCTGTTTTTGTTCTGTCCTTTTCTATCTTTCTCTGGCTTGTATCCATTTGGCCCCATTCAGCCTACTGGTTTAAGACGTTTGTCCCCATCCAGGTGTCAATTTTTTACTGGTGAGCGGTAGCGAGCCAGCATATTTTTTATTTTTGTTTGACAGCAGGCTAAATTTGTACATTTTTCGATAGAAAAATTTCTCCGGCGAAGCCGGATTTCTTCATATAATGCTAGCTCGCTATCGCTCGCCCGGAAGAAATCGACACCTAGATGGGGATAAACGTCTTAAAATAGTTGGCTGAATGTGGCCAAATGGATACAAGCCAGAGAAAGAGAGAAAAGGAGAAAAATACCAAAAACAGGTCACCCCCTTAAACCGAAATGCGATTATTGTTGTACAGAATGCAGCACTGTGTTCACATACCATCAAAGAAAACAAGTTAATGTGTACTACCTTATATAGCTGCTGTATTACGTGTGGACTGTTGAAATGTGTACTACCTTATATAGCTGCTGTATTACGTGTGGACTGTTGATATGTGTACTACCTTATATAGCTGCTGTATTACGTGTGGACTGTTGAAATGTGTACTACCTTATATAGCTGCTGTATTACGTGTGGACTGTTGAAATGTGTACTACCTTATATAGCTGCTGTATTACGTGTGGACTGTTGAAATGTGTACTACCTTATATAGCTGCTGTATTACGTGTGGACTGTTAAAATGTGTACTACCTTATATAGCTGCTGTATTACGTGTGGACTGTTGATATGTGTACTACCTTATATAGCTGCTGTATTACGTGTGGACTGTTGAAATGTGTACTACCTTATATAGCTGCTGTATTACGTGTGGACTGTTGAAATGTGTACTACCTTATATAGCTGCTGTATTACGTGTGGACTGTTAAAATGTGTACTACCTTATATAGCTGCTGTATTACGTGTGGACTGTTGATATGTGTACTACCTTATATAGCTGCTGTATTACGTGTGGACTGTTGAAATGTGTACTACCTTATATAGCTGCTGTATTACGTGTGGACTGTTGAAATGTGTACTACCTTATATAGCTGCTGTATTACGTGTGGACTGTTGAAATGTGTACTACCTTATATAGCTGCTGTATTATGTGTGGACTGTTGAAATGTGTACTACCTTATATAGCTGCTGTATTACGTGTGGACTGTTGAAATGTGTACTACCTTATATAGCTGCTGTATTACGTGTGGACTGTTGAAATGTGTACTACCTTATATAGCTGCTGTATTACGTGTGGACTGTTGAAATGTGTACTACCTTATATAGCTGCTGTATTACGTGTGGACTGTTGAAATGTGTACTACCTTATATAGCTGCTGTATTATGTGTGGACTGTTGAAATGTGTACTACCTTATATAGCTGCTGTATTATGTGTGGACTGTTGAAATGTGTACTACCTTATAGCTGCTGTATTACGTGTGGACTGTTGAAATGTGTACTACCTTATATAGCTGCTGTATACGTGTGGACTGTTGAAATGTGTACTACCTTATATAGCTGCTGTATTACGTGTGGACTGTTGAAATGTGTACTACCTTATATAGCTGCTGTATTATGTGTGGACTGTTGAAATGTGTACTACCTTATATAGCTGCTGTATTACGTGTGGACTGTTGAAATGTGTACTACCTTATATAGCTGCTGTATTACGTGTGGACTGTTGAAATGTGTACTACCTTATAGCTGCTGTATTACGTGTGGACTGTTGAAATGTGTACTACCTTATATAGCTGCTGTATTACGTGTGGACTGTTGAAATGTGTACTACCTTATATAGCTGCTGTATTATGTGTGGACTGTTGAAATGTGTACTACCTTATATAGCTGCTGTATTATGTGTGGACTGTTGAAATGTGTACTACCTTATAGCTGCTGTATTACGTGTGGACTGTTGAAATGTGTACTACCTTATATAGCTGCTGTATTACGTGTGGACTGTTGAAATGTGTACTACCTTATATAGCTGCTGTATTACGTGTGGACTGTTGATATGTGTACTACCTTATATAGCTGCTGTATTACGTGTGTACTACTGTATTAATGTGTACTACCTTATATAGCTGCTGTATTACGTGTGGACTGTTGAAATGTGTACTACCTTATATAGCTGCTGTATTACGTGTGGACTGTTAAAATACATCTAGTTATTTTGCTTAATATATTGATATGGTTATCTATCTATCTATCTATTGCCTGACGCCGTGATCACCGAACGGGTGGCCACGAACGAACCACCCCCATGCACCTCTGTCCCCAGTCAGTCGACGCCCCTCCCCCCAACCAGCACCGCCTTCGTTCATATACTTCCTCACTCCATCCTTCCACCTCTCTATCGGTCTACCTCTCCCACTCTGTCCCTCCACCTCGCTCTCATACACCCTCTTAGTTATGCCTTTGACATAAATAAAGGAGTAACTGGATGATAATTTACAAGTGAAATGCTTGTTTTGTGTAGGTCCACCACCAAGTTATGTTTAGTTACCAAGACATGAACCTGGGATTCAGGTTGTTTCCACATAGCGATTTTGATAATTTAATTTGACTTTATATTGTCCTTGTCCCAATTTTGGTTTGTTTGGTTTGCAAGTTTTACATTTTAAATTATGCTGTGGAGAGTTAGTTACCTCAGTCTTAGTGAGAATAATTTATCTTACCTACTTCAAGCAACATTAGCACAAAAGGGTAAACTCAAGACTTATTATTTAACTATATAATAAGCCTGTGGGAGCATTAATCAGTCATAGCACTTGACTTGTCCCAGTTATATGTCTTGGGAACTGTACAATATATACACTCAATTTCCGTATTTGCAGAACAGGTAGGCGTTTAATTCATAATGAGGACATGCTTAGCTTAAGGGGAGGTTTTTAGTTAGTTCCCTAGACTTCCATCAAGCTTAAGATTACAGCCCCTAGACCCCCTATCAAGATAAATTTGTACATTTTTCGGTAGAAAAATTTCCCGGCCGAAGGCCGGTCCCTCTTAAATTTCAGGCTCGCTATCGCTCGCCAGGAAAACATCGACACCTAAATGGCACGAAAAGTCTTAAAATTGACAGAAATGGGGCGAAAGTTCTTAAAATCACCAAACTAATGGGGTGAACGTCTTATAATATCAAAAGCAATGGGGCTAACCATGAGGGAGAAAGGGGTCAAGAAAAAATCCCTCAAGTGGAAATCTCTCCTTAATGGGTGAATTGAGTTAGTTTATATTTTTCAATTCCCATATATCATTCCCAATCTGAAGAGAATCGTCTTATGTAAGCTAGAATAATAGCAAACTGCAACTATCGTACTATACACACATTTCAAGACCGAATTCGTGTGGGACACTTTGTCAGGTTCTTAAATTCAAGATCAGATCATAAAGTCTGATCCCACGTCTTTCTTTGTCTTCCTCTTGGTGCAGTTCCCTCCACATTCATATTTTCACCCATCTTAGTTCATCCATCCTCTCCTCTCTACCAAATAATCCAAGCTTGCTTGTACGCATCTCATCACTGATACTCATGATACCTAACCTTCTCCTTAGCTCTTCACTAGACATCCTATCTTGCAGTTTGGCCCCACACATCCATCTCACCATTCTCACCTCGTTGCATTCCATTCTGTTGATATATTCCACTTTGACAGGCCACATTTCTCAAGCATATGTTATTGCGCTTCTAACACATGAGGCGTACACATTTCCCTTCAAGGGGAGGGGGAGTCTTCTCATCGGAAGTATTGGCAGCAGTTCTCTGAACTTTCCCCAGCCACATCTAATTCTGGTGATAGTAGAAGACTTGGCCCCACCACCAGCAGAGATGGAAGTAGCAAAAACTTGTCCACCATCTCCAATGACTCATTGCCGAAGTTAACATTCTCGAAGTAGTCAATGAACACAAGCTCACCTTTGGACTCCTTCCTCAGTAGAGGTCCCTAAAAAAACGACACCTAAATGATTTTTTTTTTAATATTGACAAAGAAATAGGGCGAAAGATCTTAAAATCGCCAAACTAATGGGCCGAACATCTTAAAATCTGGAAACAAATGGGGCTAAGCATGAGGGAAAAAGGGGTCCAGAAAAAACAACCATCCCCCCTGAAGAATTCATCTATCTATCTATCTATCTATTGCCTGACGCCGTGATCCCCGAAGGGGTGGCCACGAACGAACCGCCCCCATGCACCTCTGTCCCCAGTCAGTCGACATCCCTCCCCCCAACCAGCACCACCTTCGTTCATATACTTCCTCACTCCATCCTTCCATCTCTCTATCGGTCTCTCCCTCTCTGTCCCTCCACCTCACTCTCATACACCCTCTTAGTCATTCTCTCGTTTTCCATACGTTCCATATGGTCGAATCCCCCCTGGGGGTAAGGGAATAGAATATGCCCCACGTGCCTTCTGCGTGTCGTAAGAGGCGACTAAAGAGGTTGGGTCGGTGGGCTTGCGACCCCCACCCGGAAAAAATACCTAAGCAAAGAAAAACGGATGAAGAATTCATAAGGATATCAATTCATGGCCACAACAAAAATATGTAAGTTATAAGTATTTACTGCACTACTGTCAATACTGCAACTCACTTTAAATTACTATGAGTCAATACTGAATGCGTTGTCACTATATTTACCCCTTAATTATCAGTGTGAGTCCCGGCTCTGTGCAATGCTAGGTGATGCAGGGTTAAACACGAGGGAGAAGGGGGAAGGTGGGGAGGGGCCTTAATGATCAGTGGGTGTCCCAGCTCTGTGGAACGCTAGGTGACAGAGTGGGTCATTACCGCCCCGCACCCAGCCGGCCTCCACCGCTATGGCCGTCACTCGCGCCTCGTACTCTTCCACCTGGGCCTCCGTCAACTCCGGGAACATCCTGGCAAAGATCATTGACAAAAGAGAAACCATGAATTTGAAATCAATCAAACCTTGTATAGTCGCGCTAATAAGTGATGTCTCGGCACCAAGTATGTTTTGATCAATAATTGGTATCAGCAATATCTAAACTTAATTTATTCATTTCGAGTGAAATATACAAACCTATTCCTATACTTCCCCACCCTATTCAACATCTGACAGACATTAATACAGCACAGAAAGAGCCACACGTAATGACACCTGAGACATGAATTATTAGCGCGACCGTACCATATGTGAGTTTCATATGGTTAGGGGAGATTTTTAGTTTGCTTTAAAAATATACCCCCAAGACCCCCATTCAATATATATTTGTACATTTTTCGGTAGAAAAATGTCCCGCCTACTAAATTAAAGGCTCGCTACCGCTTGCCAGCAAAAAATGACAACTAAATGGCACGAAAGGTCTTAAAATTGACAGAAATTGGGCGAAATGTGTCATCTTCCGGAGGGAACGTCGCATACGCCCAGTAAAACATTCTGAGAGTAACGTCGTAGTCCTCGGGTTAAATAATATATATGTGGTCCTTATTAAGAGCTTGTTTTCATATTTAACAACATATCCAACATTAAAAAAAAAAAAAAAAAATCAAAACCTAGACAGAAATCTCTCGCCCGGTTAAGGGAGCCCACCTCGGTTTTTTTCTATTCTCTCCCTCTCTCTTTGGCTTGTATCCATTCGGCCCTATTCAGCCTACTGTTTTAACACCTTATTGGCGGGCTAGGCGGTTTATTTATATGTACCGCCCAGCGGGGTGTTTTTAGCCAAAATAGGGCTATTTACGTGATCATTTTCATGCCTAAATAAGACCCAGAGCGTAAAACAAGTATCTATCCCTGAAAGGGCATAAACAGAGCTTTCCAATGACACACACAACGATCCTTTTATGACGGCTAGTTTTCTTGCAACAACCGCGCAACACGAGTGCAAAAAGCATGTAATTCGGTACTTTCCCCATACAATTCAGTATGTAGCGAGTGAGAGAGGGAGGGAGGAGGTGGGATTCGTGTCAGTAGGTTCGCCGCGGTGGTCTGGAGCAGTCATACGCTCGCTACTCTCCTGCCACCACTTGTCTCTCTCTCTCAGCAACATTACGTGCTGAAATTGCCACACGACCTATGTCGCGCGCCGCCAGATAGTCCAGATTTATTATACTCGACTTATGTTGCGCGCCGACATTTAGGGGTTAAGACGTTTACCCTCATCCAGGTGTCAATATTTTCCTGGCGTGCGGTAGCGAGCCAGCATATACTGTATATATTTTTGGTTTGAAAGCAAGCTAAAAAAAAAAAAAAATCAATAGAAAAATTTCTCCGGCGAAGCCGGATTTCTCCATACAACGCTGACTCGACACCTGGATGGGGATAAATGTCTTAAGACAGTTGGCTGAATGGGACCGAATGGATACAAGCCAGGAAAAGAGAGAAAAGGAGAGAAAGATAAAAAAAAGGCCGGTGACCTCCCTTAAGAAAACATAATATAGAATTGTGAACGAACATCAGAATATGAGTGGACTTACTGAGCCGTCTCGAGTATGAGGGTAGACTGCTGGTTGAGGTGGGATGATAGGAGGTTGGGGGTCACGTGATGGGCCGTGGCAGCTGATACATACACCAGGTCTACATCACCGGATACCTACAGTATAGACAAATATATACACATTTATTAACCCTTTCAGTACCAGCGACGTGTGTTATATTTCATTCTAGCTATATTTAGACGATATTATGCAGCTTAGGAAGAATCTGTGGTAGTTTAAAAGGATCGGTTGAGATAGTTCGGGTGCGGGGAGCTAGGAATCCTCCTCCCCTTGTAAAATTCACCTACTAGACGAATCAGAGAAAGGGGCGAGGGAACGCGAAAGTGGTCTCGGAACCTAAGAATTGGAATTTTAAATGTTGTTTCTGTTTGGGCTCTGTCTCGAGTCGGCCACCCCCAGCAATGGGGTATGTGCCTGAGTATATACATACATACAATATGATATTAATGACAACAAATCTTGCCTCTGAGAGAGAAGATAGATCCGAGAGTCGGGCAGGAGACAGCAGCACGATCTCCACACCCTCAGGCTCCAGGTAGTCGAAGAACGGACGGCCTCCTTCCACTGAACTCTTCTTCCTCAGGCGGCGCTTTGTAGGACACTCAGCTACGGAATGACGGCGGGACGGTTTGGTATTAACGTCTTCTTCATGAGAGGCTCCAGCAATACATATAGGGCTGTAGTACTGATAGGGCGTGTGTGTCTCCTCTGTCTCGAACACACTGTCCTCCTCCTTCATATCGCTGGTGTCTTTTACTTTTTTATTTCTCTCGGAATATCTGAACCTTTCACTAACGAGAGCACTTGATTCTGATGTTTTTCTACTTCTTCTGGCGGCTGGCGGCTTAGTATAGTCAGGTATTACATTTACATCTTCTCGTTTTTCGTCCATCAAAGACCCAGTTTTCTTTGGGTGTAGTTGAGAGCATTTGCCGTCATCATCCATCTTCATACTGGCTTGCTTCAGATTATCCTGTTCACATTTAGCTTGATCTTCTAACTCAATATTGCACACTGATTCTGATACTTCCTTCAGTATTTCCGTTTCTCCTGTCTGCTTCTCTCCTTCTTGGCAACGGCTCTCTTCACCATCACTCCCAGCTCCCTTATCTCCTTCCTTTATCATTATACCTTCCATGCACTGTTCTTTATCTTCTGGCTTTAGTGGTTCTTCCTTGTCATCATCGTTTACATCTTCCTTTCCCCACGCCTGTCTAGACTTGGATACTGTTTTCTGGTATTCCTTTTCCGCATGTTCGCCTTCGTTGCTCTCGGCCTGATTAGTCGTCACTTTCATCACGTCCAGCTCTTCCACTTCATCCTCCTGCAGATAGTGACTCCAGAGCTTTTCTAGTAAGAATTCCAGTTGATTTAGAGCCAAGTCACTTCCACTCTGAAAGTTATTAACCTTGTGTAAGTATAAGAAACACCCCGTTCTTAACATTAATCATCAATTACAAACCCCAATGCACTTGAATAAACTAATGAAAGAATATGGTCCTCCCGGGAGTCGAACTCGGGACACCACACCCAGAACATAAGCATCTAAACCATTACACCACCAACACAAGATGTATCAGGCCAGGTGAAGGTATTGATGGAGAAACCCTTGAAAATCGGCAACATCAGAACAACAACAGAACCGATTTACTTATCAAGTATACAGGTCTCCCTCGATTTACGATTGGGTTACGTTCCTGAAAAACCCAATCTTAAAACCCAATCTTAAAACCCAATCTTAAAACCCAATCTTAAAACCCAATCTTAAATAGAAAAATCACATACCAAACCCTAAATTTAATGAGGTAAATGGGGATGCGTTCTGGGACCAGCCAAAACCCCAAACCCAAACCCCTAAAAACCTATAATAATATCATAAATTGGTGCATCGGATTGTGAGGGAGACCTGTATACAATCCTTGTTAAGGGGAGATTTCCACTTGAGGGATTGTTTTCTTGACCTCTTTCTCCCTCATGTATAGCCCCATTGCTTTCGAGATTTTAAGACGTTCGTCCCATTAGTTTGGCGATTTTAAGAACTTTTGCCCCATTTATTTAACTTTTAAGACCTTTCGTGTCATTTAGGTGTCGAGCCTGTAATTTAAGAGGAACCGGCCTTCGGCCGGGACATTTTTCTACCGAAAAATGTACAAATTTATCTTGAAAGGGGGTCAAGGGGGTGTAATTTCAAGCTTGATGGAAGTCTAGGAAACTCACTAAAAACCTCCCCTTAAGTAATAAATACTTTAAGAATTCAAAAGTATAAAGGACTGCAAACTGAAACATCTTTCTTCCAATTTTCTACTAGCACAAATAGACGAACCATCGATTTCGAAAAAGATGTACAACTCTAACCACAAAACAAATATATGTAACTATATTTGTAAATACTAATCAAGACTCAGATGTCTGCTTTAAAAGAGTATTCAAATTATTAGTGGCAGAAAACATAATACAGATGACAGGTATTAAACTTGAGATCTAGGGAGGAAACTAAAAACATAATACAGATGACAAGTATTAAACTTGAGATCTAGGGAGGAAACTAAAAACATAATACAGATGACAAGTATTAAACTTGAGATCTAGGGAGGAAACTAAAAACATAATACAGATGACAAGTATTAAACTTGAGATCTAGGGAGGAAACTAAAAACATAATACAGATGACAAGTATTAAACTTGAGATCTAGGGAGGAAACTAAAAACATAATACAGATGACAAGTATTAAACTTGAGATCTAGGGAGGAAACTAAAAACATAATACAGATGACAAGTATTAAACTTGAGATCTAGGGAGGAAACTAAAAACATAATACAGATGACAAGTATTAAACTTGAGATCTAGGGAGGAAACTAAAAACATAATACAGATGACAGGTATTAAACTTGAGATCTAGGGAGGAAACTAAAAACATAATACAGATGACAAGTATTAAACTTGAGATCTAGGGAGGAAAGTAAAAACATAATACAAAGATCCATAAATGAGCAAATAAATACGCCCATCTCCCCTTAATACGCCCATCTCCCCTTAATAAAGTGGTTCTTTGAGTACCAGTCAATTGGTAAAACAAGGCCATCTATAGTTAACCCTTTCAGTACCGGTGACGTCTTTCTCGTTATAGTCTGGCAACTATTAGGTTATTGTATTATGCTTACGAAGGGGCTGTAGCAATCACAAGACCTCCATTCCTCTCATTCATCTCTCTTAACTCCCACAGACCGTTCTTAAGATGCATAAAATCGTCTAAGTAGGGCAGAACTAAGGCAAAACAGACGTCACCACCATTGAAAGGGTTTATAGATAGTCACTCGTTGATGGGATCGGATTAAGGGGATAGTGGTGATTTTGGGGGGTCTATTTATTTATATGTTCATTTATTTCTTAGTTTCCTCGCTAGACCTCCATCAAGCGTAAAATAAACACCCCCAAGACCCTCTATCAACGATGTCCCGTGCGACGTTGCCAGGTCACGGACTCTCGGTATGCCCTCCCCCTATGACGCCGCCTGGGCGTTACCGGGTCTCTGTCTGACGGCGACCTACCTTATAGCGGCGTCTGACGCAGACAGGTCAACGCCCTTGTACCGTCTGACGCCTACTGGATGCCTACCGTCCCCGTCCCGTCCATTTCCTTGACCTCACTAGCCGCCGACTTAGCTTATAAGAGTTGTGCATGTCGAACTTTTCCTAAAGCCCCTGACGACCTCTCCCGACGTCTCTCTTGAGTTGGCGCCCACCCACGTCGCGCGGCGATGTAGGCAAAGACCTCGTTACGACCCTTAAGTCTGTTACGACCGGGGCTACGAATAAAACAAGGGCACTTAATGGTTGGACTAGTAATAGGGCACTATGCAACAACGGTACGCTAGATCCAAACCCTCGAACTTATATGCCGGCGAACAAAAACACCTATACCCTCCAGAGTTAATCTGCGATAACGGGGTATCCTTAACTGGGCATAAATGTACTCTACTTCAGGCTAACCCACACTGGTGTAGCCTGATAACAAACAAGATGCAAGTTACGTTAAAATGCATAAAAGGGAAGCTATGGAAAGATCAATTAAATCACTGCAAGATTTAATACAATAAAAAGATGCTTCAATACAGTTACTCTAAACAACAATAAACTCTTCACTCCTATCTGAAAGAAAGTGAAGTATAGTCCTAAAGCATAGACCTGGAAACTTCTGAAGAAAGTCTGATGCTCATAAGATGCTCGTATTTTAAATTATATAAAGGCAGGAGGCAGAACACCATACGTGTAGACTGAATACACTAAAAGATAGGACATATAATGTTAACTGACACGGGAAAATTATAAATGCGCAACGACAATAATGCTCGACACTAAAAGAAGTACTTCCTCATCAACGAAACAGTCTGCTATGGTTGTGCAACCCAACAACAACCTACACTCATAAATGCTGTGAATAATAATGCATACATATCACAAGAGCTCATGTCCCAACTAATGTCTGCTCGGCAAATAAAGTCTAGCTGGGATATCAAGGTTAGGAAACTGTGGCTGAGCAAGACAGGCCTAGCGTTGTCCTTAAGGCGATATGATTATAGTTACGTTACTGACGGGGATGCTCTCTTGGTAGATCCAGATCTCAAGTATCTAGTTCTACCCTGGCAATCCCTCTAAAGTCAAGCAAAGAGGCAGCACTGTGTTACAAGGTAGTAGGCAAATGCCCTCTTACAACACGATGCTGCACTCGCAAAAGGCACAACCAAAAGGACAACCTAGGCTACCACAGAAACCGTCGAAGTCGTGTAGGTATAAGCAAACCGTACACACATCGCTGACAACGACAACAGAAACCTTATCCCAGTCTAGCATTAAATAACCCAGCAGAGCACTAATGATAATGAGGGAGACACACACAAAGAGTCATTAAACCTCCATAAACTAAGGACACTGAGGGAGACACACACAGAGTCATCAAACCTCCATAGACTAAGAACCCTTATAGCCTATTCTAATACATGGAAATATATATGAGAGCGACGCACACAATACGATGGGCCGATATGAAATCGTGTACAGAACCCAAAGGGAGTGCTGTGACGTTAAAAGATTAGAGGAATGAAAGAAGGAAGTTGAGTGAGAGAGACAGTATCAGAATGGTGGAGATATGAGGGACAGTTGTAAAAAGGATGTTAGTCATGTGCGTCCCTAGCCTGTTCTGAGGAGGGTAGCTCCTCGGGACCCTCAGGATCCCACAAAGGCATGGTGGTCGGCCAATCACAGACCGATACGTCACAAGGCCCCTAGGACGCGCCAAGAACCACCAACCAATCAAAGACGAGAAAAAGCCCGCGCGGGCGGGAAACTCCTCCGAGCGAGGGAGGAGGGAGGAGGGAAGCAACACTCACTACCCCCACGCTGCCCGCTCGCTCTCTCTCTCAACTTCACTACAATGCATCTTATATTCTACTCACGATATAAACCACTTCCAGTTGTCACAGACGAAAATAAAGACCACTACTGGACTGTCTGTAACAATGCAAGTACTATGAAAGAAAGAACAACATTCTCTGATAACTGTAGCCCATTTCACTGCCCTGGCGAGCACTAACGGCTAACGGGAGGCGATTCTGCCAACGCTGGTAGGCGTCACAAGTCCTGGAGCGTCGGCACTTAATTCGGCGTAATGTGACACCTGCTTTACCGTCCCTCATGAGCAAGGGGATGGGGTAGTAGTACAGGACCCCAATGGAAATACGCCTAATCGGCCTTATTGGGCTATCCTTAGCATGAGCTAGCTTTAAGAACTATTATCATTATTATTACATCTTACATATTTGGTAGCTCCATGTTGCGTGTGGTTGATGGTGATGGTGTGTGTAGCTAAGGCCAGGGCGGGGAAGGGGCCCGTTAACAGGTCACCCCAGTAACCCACCTTCTGCTGTCGCCGACCTCCTTCCTTCACTACAGCCACTGGGATGGCAAAATACTCGAGTTTTAGTTAATGATAAAGAAAGCGTGATATATAAGTAACACTCCGTTCTTAACATTAATCATCAATTACAAACCCCAATGTACTTGAATAAACTAATGAAAGCATATGGTCATCCCAGGATTCGAACTCGGGACACCTCACCCACAACATAAGCATCTAAACCATTACACCACCAACACAGTTAAAGGTTCAGCACACGATCACGATTAATATCCATTTTCGAATTCTGGATATCAATCCAATCATGTACTCAGACCCAACTGCATAATGTCAATCATGAGGTTTAACTCTGCCTTCTGCAATCCTTCCTCTGTGTGCGTCAGTCTGTTCACAAAATATCTCTAGAAGAACAAATTATTTTGACGAGAGATGGACTGTGCCTTTATTTGGTACTCAAAGATATACTGTACATGAACTTCTGACCAGCATTGGATAAAGTCCGCACTCTTCGCACTCCCAGTTGCAGCTTCAAATACAAAAATAATCATATGATAAAAAAGTTGCATGCATTCCGTAGGGTTTTCATAATCCTTGTATGTGCATTTTCATTACAGCTTCACAATTAATTGAAGCTGTTTTATTTTTTTTAGAATTCCAACTTATTGGCATGTCCATAAGAAAGAGTAGGACCCAATCTGTAAAACACTAACTTGTCGCCAATGATGTGTTGGCCAGTATAGAAGTGTTGTCAGTGGCCACCGTAAAGGCTTGACCTGTCTTCCTCCATGCCATAAACTCTGCTGCCCACCCATCACTCACGCTTATATAGCCATCCCTCTGCTGCTGGGTCTTCTCTCCAGCAGACTGTGTGGTGGTGGGGTTTAGCAGCTTCTGGATACGGAAGGCGAGTCTCATATGCCACGCCCAATCTGCCTCGGCTTGTCTGTAGTCAAACCGTGTGCCCAGCAGTTGTCGTAAGCGTAAATCCCTACAAGGAAATCCACCATGTCATTTGAAAGCAATAGTCAATATTCCATACAATTATGTTCATGAATTTTAATTACTAAAATCCTTGCAAGCAAATCCAGTAATAAATCTGAATTATATATTAATTCTGCTATATATACTGTATATGTTCATGAATGCTTTTTATAACTTAATGGGACTCAATAACTTATTATATTTTATGCTTCGAAATGGGAAATTATACGGTCAGTGTCTACAACTGCAGTAACTATACTAAAAGCACTATTTAAAGTATGAGAATAGAGCGCACTGACCTCTAAACATGGTGCGATAGTTGTGTAGTAGAGACATATTGAGACAAGTGTGTGTAATACTGACCATGCTTGTGTAGGGTCATACTGGGCTGGTGTTAGGGTGTACCATGAGCGACACACGGAGTCTAGTGTATCCCTCTCTTTGTACTTTAGGTGTTCAGCGTTCACACACCCCACCAGCTTACAGTACTGGCCCGGATCTGTCACCGCCCTGACAAATAGAGAGCCATTAACCCTTCTATAGATAGCGCCAACGAACTTGACAATTATCTCGATCCCTGACCTCTTCGTAACTCAAAAGGACCTTGAGCAAATTGGCTGTAAATTTCCACACCTATTTCCTGGTGGACTCTTATCAAATGATGGAAATGTCAGCCCGATTGCTTTAATTAATTTTGAGTTATAATAAGCTAAGGGGTCAAGATTATTGTATAGTTCGTTGGCGTTACCTATAGTAAGATGACGCCTACCTATATTGTCATCATACTATCATTATACTATATTATTCAGTTTAGGCCCTGCGTGTGTCGGAAGGTTAATTGATTGTTTACATCCTATTAACTCCAAGAGTTCATTCCTAAAATTAATACAATCATCTAATGTTCGCAAGAATATAATTCATATAACGCCATTGTAATGAGTTTAATTAGAGTCCAATAATTGTACTAATCAGTGTGACTATAGCATTACATAGTTTCACCAGTCGTGTCTTTAATAAACCTCGTCGATGTTTTAACTTGTTGAAGTCTTAATGTGAATATTCAGTGTCAAAACAACTCCCAATCGTAATCATGAATTTAGGACAGTTCTAGTACATCATTTTCACCTTACAGTTAGTTATTTAAACATTACATTAAAATCAATAAGAGCCACAGATTGAAGCACTAACATATTTTGCCGGGGTAGATATTATTTTCAACAGGTTTGTATACCGAAAAGAATGAACAGCAAGAATGTGTACTACAATAAAAAAAAAAAAGTAAAGAGTGTACCTATTATCAATATCATGCTTCAGCAAAATACTATTTTACACCGGATAAGCAAATGTGTTTGTTAATTTCATTAATCGAGTTTAGTTGTTGTTCCCCATGCTGCCTGGCCGAACAGCCCCAGGGCCCCGAGCAAGGCCAAGGCCATAACCGAGCACCCCCACAGAACCCTCCCTGCCGACCACAATAAAGCCTGGGTGACCGAAGCCACTCCATGGCGGGGAGCTGAGGAGGGTGCGGAAACGCCCGGGAAACCAAAGCCCCACCCAGGGCCCTGTGCCCCTCAGCAATTATGAAGAGAGAGTTGAGGGGCAAAGGAAAAATGTGACTCTTTGGCTTCCAATTTTGGTAAATTGGGAGGTCAATCCACGGAAGAGACGCCGTCACTTGAGATCTAGACAATATACAAGTAAAAGGAACAGTCAGAGTAAGCTATGGGTATGGCAGAGATTGCTCAGTTCTCACTCTGATAGACCAGCCCATCACCACCGAGTTTAGGAGTAGAGTTGGTTGGTGGAGAGAACATAATAATTAATATGGAGGAGGTTGTAGGCACCAGTCGATCAGGGAAGTACTCCTGGGGAGAGCCTTAGATGGAGTACAAGGATTGCTAGACATTCTGTTTCACCACCTGGTCTCCTTTGCTGTTTTTTTGTTCATGTGCCTCAATTGCATAAAGATCAATTTTAGCTTGATCCTAAGATACACTCTCTCTTGCTTTCTTTCAGAAAACACCAAGCGCAGCACACCTTACACTAACTAAACTTTTCAAAACAAAACAAAATATTTTGGCGTACAGATGCGGCGACATCCACCGCCCTCCTCTTTGGTGGTGCAATCAGCTTCTGTAGCAGTGGACCACTGGTTCCTATATTCTTCCAGCCAGGGCCCCACTGGGGTGAATAAACTAGCAAAACAGTGGTGGAACTGCCATTCGGGTGAGAGATGGCAAAATAATAATTCTATATAAATAAAATAACACAATCCACCACATAGGGTGTACAGTCGCGCTAATAAGTGATGTCTCGGCACCAAGTATGTTTTGATCAATAATTGGTATCAACAATATCTAAGCTTCATTTCTTCATATCAAGTTAAATATACAAACATGTTCCTACACATACCCACCCTATTCAACATCTGACAGACATTAATACAGCACAGAGCAAGCCAAACATAATGGTAGCTGGGACATGACTTATTAGCGCGACCGTACATTACTACATGAGCAAGTTAATATTACATCGACAGTCGGCGAGCGATCAGTTCCAGATAAGTCCTGGACGCTGGTCTGATATGTAGGTTAGCCCATAGATCCAGTATAAGCCCCGCCCTCTCCCTCAACCCCATCCCCAGCTGTAGTACCGCGCCCATCAGTAACAGCAGACGGGCGTACACCTCCACCTGGGCTTCTATCACGTACACCTGGACGAAAATACTACCATTATTATCACCAACATTACAACATTATTAAGGGGGAATGGGCCGTAGGCCAGTTCCTCTTAAATTACAGGCTCGCTATTGCTCGCCAGGAAAAAATCAACACCTAAATAGCACGAAAGGTCTTAAAATTGACAGAAATAGGTCGAAAGTTCTTAAAATCGCCAAGCTAATGAGGCAAACGTCTTAAAATCTCAAAAACAATGGGGCTAAACATGAGGGAGAAAGGGGTCCAGAAAAAAAATCCCTTAAGTGAAATCTTCGGGCACAAGACACCTTTTTGGTCAAGAACATGTAAATATTAATGTATGTTATTGAAACTTGCACAGCTTATTCAGAGCACTACAGGAACTTCTCACAAAGAGTTTCATATTGATATGTGGAATTTTTCTTTTTCTTTTTACAAATATTTTGTGCTTGATTTACGCTAAATTTTGTATATTTTCAAGGCTTAATATTGAGACTACCATTTTACCGACACACCTCAAATTTTGCTGCTTAATACTAAAGCTAATGAAATAGATAATGATCTTATAAATATTTGTTACTATATAAAATAATATTTCAAATTAATATTTTACGTTTGATTTCTTATTTTTTGCATTTTTGCATTAGTAAAATACCTGTGAAAAGAAGTAATTCGGACATACCACACATTTAGAAGGATAAATTAATCCTCAAAATGTCCCCTTTGAAAAGAAACCACTTGCAATCAATTATATTAAGAAATAATGGAGATATAGGAGTTTAAAGCTTGATAAATATGGTTCCGAGAAAACACGCACTGTATTTTTCATGTTCTGTGTTCCCATAACCTGCATTTTTGTTATAAATTTTGAATGTCTGCCTAAACCAAGTTAGTCTTTACTGGTTATAAAACCTCACAGTTTGTTAAAGCAATAAACATATATCAGCATCAAATGTATGTATTGCTACCAATATATAAGCTATATAAATTTAAATTTTATTTGATAGTCTTTCATTATCATATATTACATGCAATTTTATTAACCAATTCAGTACCGGTGACGTCCTTTTCAATATATTCTGGTAACTATTAGACAATTTTATTCAATTTAGGAAGGATGTCTACCTATGAAAAGGATACAGACTATCTCCATTAATCCTTTTAACTACCATATATACTTTTTAACCCGTCCAATCCCAGCGACGGCAACCAGCCGTCAGTAGATAAGTCACTCCCCAGTCCCAGCGACGGCTGGGAGCCGTCAGTAATGTACTTTCCTTGTAACTGCCTGTATCAGGCTGTGCCTGGTACCACGACAGTTTGAGCACTGCTCTCGATATGGCAACACTTCTCAGCTTATATAGAACCCACTGAAGGCTGGGAGAGCCAGTCTTCCTTCATCTATTGAGGTGGAAGATTGTTCTATCTTGCCTTTTTGGCCACATTACTTGGGACTGGGGGGGGGGACTTTAATTACTGTATCCTCCGGTACAGTAGGGGTTAAGCTATATAACATCTAAATCTAGCTGAAATAAAATAAAAAAATGTCACCGGTACTGAAAAGGGTTAATATTGTACCGGAATGTTTGTGGTGGTATGGACATAGTAACCTTGAGACGTTTCCCAGGTGTAGGTAGTTGAGCAAGTGAGAGTAGTAGATGGCGAGGGTCACCTGCTCCGATCATTACCACCTGTACTGCTTTATCATCACCACCACCTGTAGTACAATCATTATTACATCACTAGCTGTACTGTCTCATCACTACCAACACCATCATCACCATCACCACCACCACCACCAGTAGTACAATCATTATTACATCACCAGCTACAATCATTACCACCTGTACTACCTCATCACCTCCACCACCACCACCACCATCACCGCCACCACCACTTGTAGTACAATCATTATTACATCACCAGCTACAATCATTACCACCTGTACAGCCTCATCACCTCCACCACCACCACCACCACCACCACCACTAGTAGTACAATCATTATTACATCACCAGCTACAATCATTACCACCTGTACTACATCATCACCACCACCACCACCACCACTTGTAGTACAATCATTATTACATCACCAGCTACAATCATCACCACCTGTACTACATCATCATCATCACCACCACCACCACCACCACCACCACCATCACCGCCACCACCACTTGTAGTACAATCATTATTACATCACCAGCTACAATCATTACCACCTGTACTACATCATCACCACCACCACCACCACCACCACCACTTGTAGTACAATCATTATTACATCACCAGCTACAATCATCACCACCTGTACTACATCATCATCACCACCACCACCACCACCACTTGTAGTACAATCATTATTACATCACCAGCTACAATCATTACCACCTGTACTACATCATCACCACCACCACCACCACCACTTGTAGTACAATCATTATTACATCACCAGCTACAATCATCACCACCTGTACTACATCATCATCACCACCACCACCACCACCACCACTTGTAGTACAATCATTATTACATCACCAGCTACAATCATTACCACCTGTACTACATCATCACCACCACCACCACCACCACTTGTAGTACAATCATTATTACATCACCAGCTACAATCATTACCACCTGTACTACATCATCACCACCACCACCACCACCACTTGTAGTACAATCATTATTACATCACCAGCTACAATCATCACCACCTGTACTACATCATCATCACCACCACCACCACCACCACCACTTGTAGTACAATCATTATTACATCACCAGCTACAATCATTACCACCTGTACTACATCATCACCACCACCACCACCACCACTTGTAGTACAATCATTATTACATCACCAGCTACAATCATTACCACCTGTACTACATCATCACCACCACCACCACCACCACTTGTAGTACAATCATTATTACATCACCAGCTACAATCATCACCACCTGTACTACATCATCATCACCACCACCTGTAGTACAATCATTACCACCTGTACTGCCTCATCACCACCACCACCTGTAGTACAATCATTATTACATCACCAGCTACAATCATCACCACCTGTACTGCCTCATCACCACCACCACCCGCAGTACAATCATTATTACATCACCAGCTACAATCATCACCACCTGTACTGCCTCATCACCACCACCACCCGCAGTACAATCATTATTACATCACCAGCTACAATCATCACCACCTGTACTGCCTCATCACCACCACCACCACCACCACCACCTGTAGTACAATCATTATTACATCACCAGCTACAATCATCACCACCTGTACTGCCTCATCACCACCACCACCACCACCACCACCACCACTAGTAGTACAATCATTATTACATCACCAGCTACAATCATCACCACCTGTACTACATCATCACCACCACCACCACCACTTGTAGTACAATCATTATTACATCGCCAGCTACAATCATCACCACCTGTACTGCCTCATCATCACCACCACCACCACCTGTAGTACAATCATTATTACATCACCAGCTACAATCATCACCACCTGTACTGCCTCATCATCACCACCACCTGTAGTACAATCATTACCACACCACCAGGGGTTAATATGTAACCTATGTATTATATAGGGGTACAGAAGAACCAGGTTCGATTGGTATATTAGCCATTACTGTGGATTCTTATTATAATCTTAAGGGTAAGTTATTGTATCTATTTATGTATTGTTTATTATTACCGGTATATATATATATTTGTTTTAGTTTGCTCCCTAGACCTCAATTAACCCACTGAGCCGCAGCTAGTTATTAATAAATGTACCACCAGGGACCAGCCGGTTTTGAAAAAAAAAAAAATCCAGAAACAATAGCGAATGGGTTAGGAATGAAGGAAAACCACAAGAAAACGATCAAAAAGGTCAAAAATTGGTCCTACGGAGCCCCTGAAAACGGATTTGACAAGAGTAAAAAATTGAAGGCAATAACACCCAAAATTCCGGTTTTTGCGCGTTCACGCGCACGCAGTTGGACTTTGAGAGTTGTCAACCATTGTTATGGTTGCGTGGGATACTTACACAGTTCCAATACAAATCTGAGCCCTCTAGGTGCCATAGGACCGAAGTAATTGGGACCGGAGTAACACTGACACAACTGTTGCGTCGCTGGGGTTTAGCGTTACATACATTGCTGACGCAAATACTGCGTCGCTGGGGCTCAGTGGGTTAAGCTTAATAGATAACATCCCCAAGACCCACCTTCGAGACAAATTTGTACATTTTTCGGTAGAAAAAAGTCCTGACCTTCCACCTAAATTAAATGCTCGCTATCGCTCGCCAGGAAATAATCGATACCTGAATGGCACGAAAGGCCTTAATATTGAGAAAAAAATGGGCGAGTCTTATAATTTGAGAACTAATGGGGCTAAGCATGAAGGAGAAGGGGGTTCAGAAAAAATAAATACCTCGCTTGTTTTGCCCTTTCTCTCCCTCTCTATTTGGCTTGTATCGATTCGGCCCCATTCAGCCTACTGTTTTAAGACGTTTACCCCCATCCAGGTGTCAATATTTTCCTGGTGAGCGGTAACGAGCCAGGAAATATATATTTTTGTTTTAACAGCAAGCTAAATTTGTACATTTTTCGATAGAAAAATTTCTCCGGCGAAGCCGGATTTCTCCATACAATGCTGGCTCGCTATCGCTTGCCAGGAAGAAATCGACACCTGGATGGGGATAAACGTCTTAAAATAGTTGGCTGAATGGGGCCGAATGGATACAAGCCAGGGAAAGAGAGAAAGGGAGAGAAAGATAAAAAAAAAACGGTGACCCCCCTCAAAACAAAAACTGCAAGCCTTTACCATTTGTGTTACTGAAGAAATCAATTGGCGGAGAAAATCCCCACCAGTTAAAAATCCCGTGTCCGTTCATGTTTATTTGAATTATAACTGCATCCTGATCACTAAGGTAACATGGATTTTAATCTTTCACTTGTTGATCAATTCACCACTTGCGAGTTTCAGTCTATAAGGAAGTTGGAGCTGTAGACATCGATATTTAACAGAATTATCAGCTAAAATATGGTCATAATACATATAATACATAAATATGGTCATAATACATATAATACATAAATATGGTCATAATACATATAATACATAAATATGGTCATAATACATATATAAATACATAAATATGGTCATAATACATATAATACATAAATATGGTCATAATACATATATAAATACATAAATATGGTCATAATACATATAATACATAAAATATGGTCATAATACATATAATACATAAATATGGTCATAATACATATATAAATACATAAATATGGTCATAATACATATAATACATAAAATATGGTCATAATACATATAATACATAAATATGGTCATAATACATATATAAATACATAAATATGGTCATAATACATATAATACATAAATATGGTCATAATACATATATAAATACATAAATATGGTCATAATACATATAATACATAAATATGGTCATAATACATATAATACATAAATATGGTCATAATACATATAATACATAAATATGGTCATAATACATATAATACATAAATATGGTCATAATACATATAATACATAAATATGGTCATAATACATATAATACATAAATATGGTCATAATACATATATAATACATAAATATGGTCATAATACATATAATACATAAATATGGTCATAATACATATATAATACATAAATATGGTCATAATACATATATAAATACATAAATATGGTCATAATACATATAATACATAAATATGGTCATAATACATATAATACATAAATATGGTCATAATACATATAATACATAAATATGGTCATAATACATATAATACATAAATATGGTCATAATACATATATAAATACATAAATATGGTCATAATACATATAATACATAAATATGGTCATAATACATATAATACATAAATATGGTCATAATACATATATAAATACATAAATATGGTCATAATACATATATAAATACATAAATATGGTCATAATACATATATAAATACATAAATATGGTCATAATACATATAATACATAAATATGGTCATAATACATATAATACATAAATATGGTCATAATACATATAATACATAAATATGGTCATAATACATATAATACATAAATATGGTCATAATACATATATAAATACATAAATATGGTCATAATACATATAATACATAAATATGGTCATAATACATATATAAATACATAAATATGGTCATAATACATAATACATATAATACATAAATATGGTCATAATACATATATAAATACATAAATATGGTCATAATACATATAATACATAAATATGGTCATAATACATATATAAATACATAAATATGGTCATAATACATATAATACATAAATATGGTCATAATACATATAATACATAAATATGGTCATAATACATATATAAATACATAAATATGGTCATAATACATATAATACATAAATATGGTCATAATACATATATAAATACATAAATATGGTCATAATACATATAATACATAAATATGGTCATAATACATATAATACATAAATACGGTCATAATACATATATAAATACATAAATATGGTCATAATACATATAATACATAAATATGGTCATAATACATATATAAATACATAAATATGGTCATAATACATATAATACATAAATATGGTCATAATACATATAAATACATAAATATGGTCATAATACATATAATACATAAATATGGTCATAATACATATATAAATACATAAATATGGTCATAATACATATAATACATAAATATGGTCATAATACATATAATACATAAATATGGTCATAATACATATATAAATACATAAATATGGTCATAATACATATAATACATAAATATGGTCATAATACATATATAAATACATAAATATGGTCATAATACATATAATACATAAATATGGTCATAATACATATATAATACATAAAGAATGGTCATAATACATATAATACATAATATGGTCATAATACATATAATACATAAATATGGTCATAATACATATATAAATACATAAATATGGTCATAATACATATAATACATAAATATGGTCATAATACATATAATACATAAATATGGTCATAATACATATAATACATAAAATACATACACATAAATATGGTCATAATACATATAATACATAAATATGGTCATAATACATATAATACATAAATATGGTCATAATACATATATAAATACATAAATATGGTCATAATACATATATAAATACATAAATATGGTCATAATACATATAATACATAAAATACGGTCATAATACATATATAAATACATAAATATGGTCATAATACATATAATACATAAATACGGTCATAATACATATATAAATACATAAAACCCAATTCAACATTATTTAATTCATCAGAAACCTACATTCTATATTCATGTTTACGGCTCCAACTTCCTTATAGCCTGAAACTCGCCAGTGGTCAATTCCCGGCACTAGTCTATAGTTACAATGTCCAATATTATATGACGTAGGCCGTTCAGTACCAGGAACGGCCTTGTGTTGCTGTACTGGCTCACCTGCTTTGGGTTATTTCAGTCCTTTTCTCTCTTTCTCTGGCTTGTATCCATTCGACCCCATTCAGCCAACTATTTTAAGATGTTTATCCCCTTCTACATTAGGTGTCGATTTCTTCCTGGCGAGCGATAGCGAGCCAGCATTATATGAAGAAATCCGGCTTCGCCGGAGAAATTTTTCTATCGAAAAATATACAAATTTAGCCTGCTGTCAAACAAAATAAAAAATATGCTGGCTCGCTACCGCTCACCAGCAAAAAATTGACACCTGAATAAACGTCTTAAAACAGTAGGCTGAATGGGGCCAAATGGATACAAGCCAGAGAAAGATAGAAAAGGACAGAACAAAAACAGGTCCCCCCCCCCCCCTAAGGGGAGATCCTTCAATTTTTTTATTTATTTATTATTTTTCTAGTTTCCTCGCTAGACCTCCATCAAGCTTAAAATGAAGCCCCCTAGACCCCCTTTCAAGATAAATGTGTACATTTTTCGGTAGAAAAATGTCCTGGCCGAAGGCCAATTCCTCTTAAATTACAGGCTCGCTATCGCTCGCCAGGAAAAAATCGATACCTATTTGACAGGAAAGGTCTTAAAATTGACAGAAATGGGGCGAAAGTTCGTAAAATCGCCAAACTAATGGGTCTAAAGATGAGGGAGAAGGTGGTCTAGCAAAGCGACCCGTCTTCCCTTAACCCTTTGAAAATGATGACGCATTTTGGCAGTATATTCCGGCTCCCGTTAGAAGATGTTAGGCAGTTGAAAGGCTCTGTGGGAATTATAAGGGGAAGACTATCTCAATTAAGGAGAGATTTCCACGTCAGGGACTTTTTTCTGGACTCCTTTCTCCCTCATGTTTAGCCCAATTGCTTTTCTAATTTTAAGACGTTCGCCCCATTATTTTGACGATTTTAAGAACCTTCGACCCATTTCTGTCAATTTTAAGACCTTTCGTGCCATTTAGGTGTCAATTTTATCCTGGCGAGCGATAGCGAGCCTGTAATTTAAGAGGAACCGGCTCTCAGACGGGACATTTTTCTACCGAAAAATGTACAAATTTATCTTGAAAGTGGCTCAAGGGGTGTAATCTTAACCTTGATGAATATCTAGAGACCAAACTAAAAAACTCCCCTTAAACCTCGGATTTCTAAGCACCCTTCCTGATCTGAATAAACCGTCTAATAATAGCCAGAACACAGAAAACACATGCGTCACCGGATTTCCAAAGGGTTAAGGGGGTGACCTGATTTTGTTCTGTCCTTTTCTATCTTTCTCTGGCTTGTATCCATTTGGTGAGCGGTAGCGAGCCAGCATATTTTTAAGTTTTGTTTGATAGCAGGCTAAATTTGTAAATTTGTCGATAGAAAAATGTTTCCGGCGAAGCCGGATTTCTTTATATAATGCTGGCTCGCTATCGCTAGCCAGGCAGAAATCGACACCTAGATGGGGATAAACGTCTTAAAATAGTTGGCTGAATGGGGCCGAATGGATACAAGCCAGAAAAAGAGAGAAAAGGATAGAAATAACAAAAAGCAGGTCACCCCCCTTAATTGACGGTGTTATTCTGTTTAGGAAGGGCTTCCAGCAATTGACGGTGTTATTCTGTTTAAGAAGGGCTTCCAGCAATTTACAGGCTTCTAACTATCTCACTAAACCCTTCTTGCTACCACAGATCCCTCTTAAGCTGCACATAATCGTCTACATATAGCTAGATTGAAATATAACACACTGGTAGTCCAAGGGTTAAGGATCACAACACGTTTCTGCGGCACAGTGTATGTAGGACGTAAACAAACTGGTTGTCATGGTGACGAAGGATCAATGAACTTTATTTGGCGAGGCATAGCTGTTAAAACGGCACCCCTTTTGGAGCTATTTTTTCGCACAGTTCTAACCTAGATGGTTTTACTGTCGAGTTGACTTATCTCATATTCAGGACTATATTTTTTTTTTGTTTTTTTTTTTTTTTAAAGAGACAATGAACGGAGGAAGGAAAAACACAGATAAAACAAAAAGGTCCATGTGCCTAAAGGCATCCTCCATTCATAAAATGTTTGTAACAACTGGATTTAAACATTTGTAGATTGTAAGTTTGTGGAAAGCAATTCGAGGGAAGTGAATTCCAAAGAGTAGTAGCTCTGGGGATAAATGAATTCTGATAAGCAGAAGTTCTGCATATGTTAATTCATATTGGTTCACCAACCAACTTTACTTCTAAACTCAATTAATGAAATCAACGAATACATGTGGCACTCCAAGGACTCGAACCTAGGATACTCAAACCGAAATTCCGCGCATTTATGCATTACGCTATGAAGACAGTTATATATATATATATATATATATATATATATATATATATATATACTCGTTGCGTGTGAGGTGAGGGTGGTTAGGGGTGAGATAGTGGTCTTTGATGGCTCCAGCCTGAAGGTGAAGAGTTAGCCGACGTGAAAGACGAGTCTGCGTCATAAAGAAATAATCTCCAAGCATGTCCACCCAACCAACCCGGAAAACAAAATCAAATTAATAATTTACTACAAATCCCCCAAGACCTCCAACCTCGTTCTCCGCAACAAACCTGCCTCCACCAAGATAAAGAGCCCGATGACCGACGATCTCGTCATTTACCAACATACCTGTAATTATGAGGACTGTGGACCTCATTCCTATATTGGTATGACGCAGACTCGTCTTTCACGTCGGCTAACTCTTCACCTTCAGGCTGGAGCCATCAAAGACCACTATCTCACCCCTAACCACCCTCACCTCACACGCAACGAGTTAGAGAAACACACCACCATACTCGATAAAGAAAGTGACCCAAGGAGATTACCTATACTCGAAGCTTTATATATCCAAGCCTTACATCCCAACATCAACAACCAAACTCTGGACCTTCAGATCCTTCCTTCTGCCAAAAGGCACTTTCCGACAGGACCTAACACACCCCCTCGCCCCCTAGTGCCCTTGATGCAGCCCCCCGCGCTACCTCCTTCAGCTTCGTCTTCCGCAGACGCCACACAACTTAGGCCACGCCCCTCGACACGCAGCCAATCAGCTTCGACCCTACCAAGCAACCACCATCCCGCATCCAGTGCGCATGCGTGAAGCGGTTCCCCCTTTCTCTTTTCCAGAACCCCCTCCACCAATAGTAGATTTTTGCCCCTTGTTTTCCGCCTCCTCTGATCCTCCACCCTCTATATATACCCTTCCTGTTTACCTTTTATATCATTCCATCCTTACTTGATAATGCTGGTTGTCCAGTGAAACACGTCGTATATCCTGGATCATCATTTACATTTATGTAACCCTGTACCACCATGAATTTTGCTCATCTCCTTCATCTACTTCCTGCCACCCAGCGAAAACTCATCAGAGACCTGGAAACTTTGAATAATAAAATTTCCAACGCAGAAATTGCCATTTCTTTCAACCTCGTATGTATTAAAGAAAATATATATATATATATATATATATATATATATATATATATATATATATATAGAGAGAGAGAGAGATAGATAGATAGATAGATAGATAGATAGATAGATAGATAGATAGATAGATAGATAGAGAGAGTGAGTGAGTGGCAATAGATATGTCTCTTGGAAATCGCAGACGCATAAGGAGTAATAATAGCAGCGCTTGTACAAACATCTTCAACATCAGTAATAATACCAGCGCTTGTACAAACATCTTCAACATCAGTAATAATACCAGCGCTTGTACAAACATCTTCAACATCAGTAATAATACCAGCGCTTGTACAAACATCTTCAACATCAGTAATAATACCAGCGCTTGTACAAACATCTTCAACATCAGTAATAATACCAGCGCTTGTACAAACATCTTCAACATCAGTAATAATACCAGCGCTTGTACAAACATCTTCAACATCAGTAATAATACCAGCGCTTGTACAAACATCTTCAACATCAGTAATAATACCAGCGCTTGTACAAACATCTTCAACATCAGTAATAATACCAGCGCTTGTACAAACATCTTCAACATCAGTAATAATACCAGCGCTTGTACAAACATCTTCAACATCAGTAATAATACCAGCGCTTGTACAAACATCTTCAACATCAGTAATAATACCAGCGCTTGTACAAACATCTTCAACATCAGTAATAATACCAGCGCTTGTACAAACATCTTCAACATCAGTAATAATACCAGCGCTTGTACAAACATCTTCAACATCAGTAATAATACCAGCGCTTGTACAAACATCTTCAACATCAGTAATAATACCAGCGCTTGTACAAACATCTTCAACATCAGTAATAATACCAGCGCTTGTACAAACATCTTCAACATCAGTAATAATACCAGTGCTTGTACAAACATCTTCAACATCAGTAATAATACCAGCGCTTGTACAACATCTTCAACATCAGTAATAATACCAGCGCTTGTACAAACATCTTCAACATCAGTAATAATACCAGCGCTTGTACAAACATCTTCAACATCAGTAATAATACCAGCGCTTGTACAAACATCTTCAACATCAGTAATAATACCAGCGCTTGTACAAACATCTTCAACATCAGTAATAATACCAGCGCTTGTACAAACATCTTCAACATCAGTAATAATACCAGCGCTTGTACAAACATCTTCAACATCAGTAATAATACCAGCGCTTGTACAAACATCTTCAACATCAGTAATAATACCAGCGCTTGTACAAACATCTTCAACATCAGTAATAATACCAGCGCTTGTACAAACATCTTCAACATCAGTAATAATACCAGCGCTTGTACAAACATCTTCAACATCAGTAATAATACCAGCGCTTGTACAAACATCTTCAACATCAGTAATAATACCAGCGCTTGTACAAACATCTTCAACATCAGTAATAATACCAGTGCTTGTACAAACATCTTCAACATCAGTAATAATACCAGCGCTTGTACAAACATCTTCAACATCAGTAATAATACCAGCGCTTGTACAAACATCTTCAACATCAGTAATAATACCAGCGCTTGTACAAACATCTTCAACATCAGTAATAATACCAGCGCTTGTACAAACATCTTCAACATCAGTATTTGGTGACTTTTTCCTATCTTCATCTTGCTTCATCAGACTATTAAAATTATGTATTTGGAATAAACAAATTAACCTAAAGAATTACTTACATTATATTACTATTTATTTGCTTAAATAAAGCGAACAGAAAAAGAAAAAAAAATTGACAATGCTAAATAATAAAAAGAACGTACATTTTCTGTATGTCCTCATATTATAATGCAGTAACTATACAAAAACTAACTAAAACAAAACATCATGAACTGGTGATAAGGGGAGACTGACCATTTGTTTGGTCCATTAATTCATTTATTCATATATTTATTTAGTTTCCTCCCTAGACCTCCATCAAGCTTAGAAAACCACCCCCTAGACCCCCTTTCAGATAAATTTGTATATTTTTCGGTAGAAAAATGTTCCGGCCGAAGGCCAATTCCTTTTAAAATTGCAGGCTCGCTATCGCTCGCCAAGAAATAATCGACACCTAAATGGCACAAAAGGTCTTAAAATTGACAACGAAATGGGGCAAAAGGTCTTAAAATCGCCAAACTAATGGGCCGAACGTCATATAATCTCAAAACTAGTGGGGCTAAACATTAGGGAGAAGGGGGTCCAGAAAAACGGTCTTCCTCCCCTTTAACAAAATACAAACGATTATACTGTATATGGAAACTTGAACCTGATATTAATTCTTACACAATTTACATCAATATTTATTTTTAAATGAAAGTGAAAAAGTAAATCACAATGCGAAATAGGTCGTAGAAAAAATAGGCACGATTACTTGACAATGAATATATTCTGGCATTTGTACTTGAATTAAAACTTACGCTGTGGGCATATTTCCGCCATATTAGGGCTCATCCACGCACTCCTGATTGATTAGGCAAGTGTCTGAATAAAATTAAATGTATTCAGCCAAAAGCTAGACGAAAATAGCTTCAAAATTACACCAAAACGAGCTTCGTATCTCACGGGGTTCACCCGCAGCGCTACCATAGACATTCACTAAAATGAGCAATTTTCGCTAATATCTCGCTACATTTGCCTTTGACAGCACTGTATATCTAGCGAGAGTCTGACTCAGAGCCTTCAGTGCCACAGCCGCCTGGCTGGGAGAAAGACGTGTGGCCTGTTGCGCTCCCGCTCCCATGCACTCGATTTTACAGGCTTTAAGAGGCTTTAAAAGCCTGTAGATTGCTGTAAATTGCCATGACGTTCGGGAACGTCTCCCGCAGGAAAAGGGTTAAACCAAGAATGGCAAGCATCCTCTCGAGAGGTTTTACTGGTAGATGGTGAGCGTCCTCTCAAGAGCAACGCATAAAAAATAAACTTGCAAAACCCCCCACTTTTTTGTCTTTTGATTTTGTTTTCTATATTCCAACTAATCCCTCTCAGGCATAGGCTGAGAGCTTCAACACAGTGAAGCCTGTGAGGTCTTGTTCCAGTCTATGGAGTGAGACATGTGAGGCACCCACTCACGGCTCGAAACAGCCCCATCTCTGAAGTCGCTTCGCCTCAGCGCTTCACTGTCTCTTCCCCTAGACTCGGACCCTCACTCTCAGAACGCCACCTTTTTGAGAGCCCTGTGGCAGAGGTGCTTGAGACAGTAATTTCATTACATGGGAAAGTTTCGTCATTAAATGGGACATTGTCTACATTGGACACTGTTGTATCGTTCACAGAGGTGCTTGGGTACAATCGTCGTTACACGGGACAGTGTCTACATTGGGCACTGCTGTATCGTTCACAGAGGTGCTTGGGGTACTATCGTCATTACACGGGACAGTGTCTACATTGGACACTGTTGTATCGTTCACAGAGGTGCTTGGGGTACTATCGATCGTCATTACACGGGACAGTGTCGACTACATTGGACACTGTTGTATCGTTCACAGAAGTGCTTGGGGTACTATCGTCATTACACGGGACAGTGTCTACATTGGATACTGTTGTATCGTTCACAGAGGTGCTTGGGGTACTATCGTCATTACACGGAACAGTGTCTACATTGGACACTGTTGTATCGTTCACAGAGGTGCTTGGGGTACTATCGTCATTACACGGGACAGTGTCTACATTGGACACTGTTGTATCGTTCACAGAGGTGCTTGGGTACTATCGTCGTTACACGGGACAGTGTCTACATTGGACACAGTTGTATCGTTCACAGAGGTGCTTGGGGTACTATCGTCGTTACACGGGACAGTGTCTACATTGGACACTGTTGTATCGTTCACAGAGGTGCTTGGGTACTATCGTCATTAGGCCTACACGGGACAGTGTCTACATTGGACACTTGTATCGTTCACAGAGGTGCTTGGGGTACTATCGATCGTCATTACACGGGACAGTGTCTACATTGGACACTGTTGT
This sequence comes from Paralithodes platypus, assembly GCA_032716605.1. Classification (NCBI taxonomy): domain Eukaryota; kingdom Metazoa; phylum Arthropoda; class Malacostraca; order Decapoda; family Lithodidae; genus Paralithodes; species Paralithodes platypus. The sequence continues at coordinate 69,403,768 of CM064486.1, forward strand.
ATCGTTCACAGAGGTGCTTGGGGTACTATCGTCATTAAACGGGACAGTGTCTACATTGGACACTGTTGTATCGTTCACAGAGGTGCTTGGGGTACTATCGTCGTTACACGGGACAGTGTCTACATTGGACACTGTTGTAACGTTCACAGAGGTGCTTGGGGTACTATCGTCGTTACACGGGACAGTGTCTACATTGGACACTGTTGTATCGTTCACAGAGGTGCTTGGGGTACTATCGTCATTACACGGGACCGTGTCTACATTGGACACTGTTGTATCGTTCACAGAGGTGTTACGTGATTTGAATAAACCGCGCTTGTCACCACCTAACTCATTACCCACAATGCAAGGGGGTCTGCCCGCTACTAACGGCTAGAGAATAAACACAGCTGTTTCACTCCACCCGTCTCTTCTTCATTACCTGCATTGACCTCTATACCTGAACTCACCATGCCCATTACTACTACAACTAACAACACGAAACATGGTGGCAGCCTGGTGAAGGTGGAGATGAGAGGATAATCCCGAGTATGCTGTGTATTGGAAGAAATGCTGTTGAGTTGCTGCCCTTGCCGAAACATTCAAATCTGCGAATGTCGGACCAATATGAACCTGCTGATTTCTCCTGCCCGTGAGTCAAGTTATCTTCTAGCAACTTACTGATATGTGTACCTGTGATCTACAAGCCTGCCAGGATGACTTGACAACAGCTCTGCCCCTCACCAAGACCGCCGACATGCTGGTGTCAAGAATCCCCAACCCTTCTGTTTGGGAACAAATGTGGCGGAAAACTGGAAGCTGTTTAAACAACGTTGGAGTATGTATGCTCTTCTTGCAAAGATACACACTGAAGAAAAGAACATTCAAGTAGCTACTTTCCTACAATACCTAGCAGACGACGCCCTCAAGGTGTACAATGGATTCCAGTTTGACAGTGAAGAAGCTAACAGAACAGTGAAAGACATTATCGATAAATTTGACCAGTTTGCCATTGGGGAAGTTAATGTTACATATGAGAGATTCATGTTTAATACTAGGAACCAACAAGAGGGAGAGCTTTTTGATCAATTTTATTCAGATTTGCAAACTCTTGTAAAGACATGTGATTATTGTGACTCCTGTAAAACGTCTTTGATGAAAGACAGAATTGTGTTGGGTATTCAGGACTCCAGTGTTCGTACTGAGCTACTTAAAATGAGAAATCTAACTCTGGAGATTTGTATTGATGCCTGTAAAGCTGCTGAGAGTGCCAAATCACAAACCAGAGTCCTGAACCCTCAAACTGTGAATAAAGTTAGGTCAAGACCAGGCAAATCTAACCAGGCATTTAGGTCTAACAGTGTGTCTAGAAAGTGTAAGTTTTGTGGTCTCTCGCATGTATTTGCAAAGAGTAAGTGTCCAGCTTTTGGGAAAGAATGTCGGAAGTGTGGTGAAAAAGATCATTTTGCAAGCATGTGTAGTGCCAATGTTGCTGATAAATCCTCTAGGTCCAGAAAGAAAGCTGTACGCCAGGTTGCTGAGTGTGAACATGACTCCCAGAGTTCTAATTCTGATGAAGAATGGGTAAATTCTCTAGATTGCATGTCTGTGAACTCTGTAAAGCCTGCTAGTAAGGATGTTAAATGTTGCATGTTGGTGGATGATAAAGAGGTAACTTTCCAGATTGACACTGGCTCATCAGTCAATGCTCTACCAGTACAGTATGCAAGGAATGTACAAAAGACTAATAGAATTCTTACCACCTGGAACAACTCCATTCAAACTCCCTTGGGTGTGTGTAGGAGAAGCATTAAGAATCCAAGGAATGGTAAGAAGTATTCTGTAGAGTTTGTCGTGTTTGAAGGAAATTTAGCCCCTCTTTTGGGACTTCGGGCTAGCAGACAAATGGGTCTAATCACGGTTAATGAAAATGCATTTGAATGTGTGGATGCTCTGAAATTGACTGAGGCTGACTGTAAAGCTGAGATTTTGAGTGGCAGTCTAGGTACCCTGCCAGGTGTACAGACACTTTCATTAGATCCTCAGGTGCAGCCAACCATTATGCCTGATAGGAGAGTTCCTATTGCACTTAAGACTAAGCTGAAGTCTGAACTTGATCGACTAGAAACTTTAGGTGTTATTGTACCTGTTAGTGAACCAGCTGAGTGGGTTAGTCAGATTGTTGTTACACCTAAGAAGAATGGTGACATTAGAATTTGTATAGACCCTAGAGAACTCAACAAAGCTTTGCTCCGAGAGCGTTATACTCTTCCTGTACTTGAGGACACACTACACGAGTTGGGCCAGTCAAAAGTTTTCTCTAAAGCTGATCTTGCCTCTGGGTACTGGCACATCAAACTTGATGAAAAATCTAGTTTCCTAACCACTTTTGAAACATGTTGTGGCAGATACCGCTGGGTCCGGCTTCCTTTTGGTTTGTCAGTATCGTCAGAAATCTTTCAAAAAAGACTGCTTAAGGTGTTACAAGGTCTATCTGGTGTAGTGTGCATATCTGTTGATGTGATAATTCATGGGAAATCTCTGGAAGAGCATGACACCAACTTGGAGCAATTCTTTAAGAGGTGTCAGGCAATGAATATAAAGCTACATAAGGACAAGCTCACTCTGAGAACTGATAATGTCAAATTCATGGGACACTGTATCACAAAAGATGGCCTGGTAACTGATCCTGACAAAATTAGAGCTATATGTGAGTACTCGGCTCCTACAAATATAGTGGAACTGAGACGCTTCTTAAGCATTGTTAACTATCTTGCAAGGTTTCTTCCCAATTCATCATCTGTCTTGTATCCCTTACATAATCTTGTAAAGAAAGATGTTTCTTGGGTGTGGTCTGCCAGTCAACAAGAAGCTTTTGATCAAATTAAGAATATGATTACATGTAGCCCAGTACTTGCATTTTACAACCCCTGTGATGAGCTTACCCTGGAAAATGATGCTAGCCAGTATGGTCTGGGCTCTGCGCTAATGCAAAATGGGAAGCCTGTAGCTTTTGCCAGTCGATCCTTGTCTAAATCTGAAAGAAACTATGCGCAGATTGAAAAAGAAATATTAGCCATAGTGTATGGATTGGAGAAATTTCATCACTATACGTATGGGAGATCAGTTAGGGTCCTCACAGATCACAAACCACTTGTGTCCATAGTGAACAAGCCACTATCTCGTGCCCCGCGACGACTCCAATCAATGCTCCTCCGCACTCAAGACTACCAGTACCTGCTGATGTACCGCCCCGGTAAAGAGATCCCTATTGCTGATGCTCTTTCGCGTGCTCCCCTACCTGACACAGGAGACGATTCCTTTTCTGTGAACAGTCTAGCCTACTCCCAATTCCGTGATTCTCGCCTCCAGGAGATATGCCATGCCACAGAAGAGGATTCAACTCTAAAGCGACTCAAGGTAGTTATTGTTCAAGGGTGGCCTAATGAGAAGACTCGCCTTCCAGATTGCTTGGCTCCATATTTTAGCTATAGAGATGAGATGTCTGTTGAAGATGGTGTCATCCTTAGAGGTGAGAGAGTTGTAATCCCGAGCTCTATGCGGTATGAGATGATGGAGAAGGTGCATGCTGGCCATTCTGGTGTGAATTCCTGCCTATGTCGAGCGAGGGAGCTGATTTACTGGCTTAGGATGTCTTCTGAAATTCGGATGTTTGTCGAGTCCTGCGATGTCTGTGCATCCTATTCATTTAAGCAATCCCCTGAGCCTCTTTATCAACATGAAGTTCCAGAACGTCCCTGGGAGAAAGTGGCAACTGACCTATTCACCATCCAAAACCGAGACTACCTTGTGACTGTGGACTACCTTGTGACTGTGGACTACTTTAGTCAATTCATTGAGGTGGACTATCTTTCAGAAACAACCTCGGAGGCCGTCATTACAAAACTTAAGCACCACTTTACCCGACATGGCATACCTGACACTGTTATAAGTGATAACGGTCCACAGTTCTCATCTCATCAGTTTCAGTCATTTGCAAAGACATGGAAGTTCTGCCACGAAACCTAAAGTCCTGGAAACCCTAAATCCAACGGTGCAGCTGAAGCCGCAGTGAAATCTGTTAAAATAATGATGAAGAAGTGCCATCGAGCCAAAGAAGATCCCTATCTTGGATTACTGAACATGCGTAATACCCCTCAAGAAGGTATGACAACTAGTTCAGCTCAACGTCTTATGGCACGTCGCACCAAAACTCTAATCCCCACTACCAGTGTCCGCCTGCATCCAAGTATTCATGCTGGGGAACAAGAACGCATGGAAAATAAAAAAGCCACAACTGCGGAATGCTACATGAATAGAAGAAGCCTCAAACCTCTGTCTATCGGGGATACCGTGCGAGTACAACCAATAAATGATCCAAAGAAGGAATGGAAGGAGGCAACTGTGGACAAACGACTGAATACCCGAAGTTATGAGGTAACAACGAATGACGGAGGTACGTACAGGAAAACCGTCTACAACTACGATCTTCAACACCGGCCAGGACACCTAGAAAGACTTGTAATAATGAAAACATAACACCCGTATGTGATGCGTCCTTGGCACCTGAGACTGTGAGTTGTGAGGACTGTATCAGATCTCCTGTAGTAGGTGACTATGTTACTAAGTCGGGTAGGACAGTTAAAGCACCCACAAAGATGAACTTGTAAACATGTAAAAAAAAAATCTTTTCTCATATCTTGATCTGTAAGGAATTAAGTAATACCCGGTATTTATTTAGTTAACAATTATTCTTTCTTGTTCTTATCAAATCATCTATCTATCTATCTATCTATTGCCTGACGCCGTGATCCCCGAAGGGGTGGCCACGAACGAACCGCCCCCATGCACCTCTGTCCCCAGTCAGTCGACGCCCCTCCCCCCAACCAGCACCGCCTTCGTTCATGTAGTTCCTCACTCCATCCTTCCACCTCATATTCGGTCTACCTCTCCCCCTCTGTCCCTCCACCTCGCTCTCGTACACCCTCTTAGTCATCTCTCGCTTTCCATACGTTCCATATGGCCGAACCATCTCAAGTTGTTCCTTTTCACACTTTCCAGCACATCTACCTCCACACCACACCTCCTTCTTACTTCCTCATTAGTCTGTCTATCCCTCCATGTAACTCCGCACGCACTCCTTAAGTAATTCATTTCCACTGCTCTCACTCTTGGTCTGAGTCTCTCAACCAACGTCCATGCTTCGCTTCCGTAAGTCAGTGTCGGGATTACCACACTGTCATGCAAGGACTTCTTCACTTCCATACTGACCACCCTATTTCTTGTTACTGCTTTTAGCATTCCTACAACCCTATCAAATCATGCACATAGTATATAGGATACTTGCCATTTAATTATAATGTGCCTGCATATGTCCATGAATGTTGTTCAATGTAAGCTATCTCAGTAACACAACTATTTTATGATTATGCTTTGTTTCTGAAGGGGGAAGATGTTACGTGATTTGAATAAACCGCTCTTGGCGCCACCTAACTCATTACCCACAATGCAAGGGGGTCTGCCCGCTACTAACGGCTAGAGAATAAACACAGCTGTCTCACTCCACCCGTCTCTTCTTCATTACCTGCATTGACCTCTATACCTGAACTCACCATGCCCATTACTACTACAACTAACAACACGAAACAAGAGGTGCTTGGGGTACTATCGTCATTACACGGGACAGTGTCTACATTGGACACTGTTGTATCGTTCACAGAGGTGCTTGGGTACTATCGTCGTTACACGGGACAGTGTCTACATTGGACACTGTTGTATCGTTCACAGAGGTGCTTGAGGTACTATCGTCGTTACACGGGACAGTGTCTACATTGGACACTGTTGTATCGTTCACAGAGGTGCTTGGGGTACTATCGTCGTTACACGGGACAGTGTCTACATTGGACACTGTTGTATCGTTCACAGATGTGCTTGGGGTACTATCGTCTTTACGCGGGACGGTGTCTACATTGGACACTGTTGTATCGTTCACATTCACAATACATTTTTGAAAGGTTCGGCGCCCCTGTATTAGCTTAAACTGTACCAAGTTTGCTTTGGGTGGAAGGGTCACTAGCAGGTTGGGTTCAAATTTATACATTAAATAGATTTGTGTCGTGCCTGCGGGTCCATCCTCAACAATCCAATTTTCTTTGATTATGCTTATATTTACTTGTGTTTTGAACTTTCTATTAAAGCTAACCTTCTTGCAGATATTCTCTCCACCAACTCAACCTTAGATGAAATAAATCAAGATGTCCCTGTACTTAATTTTAATTCGCCTGAAATTCCCTCACTTAACCCTGGAACTGCGGGAAGACTCCTAAGAGTTCCCCCGGCGGACTGCGGGAAGACTCTCAAGAGTCAGAAAAAAAAAATCAACTTTAAACATAATTTTTTTTTTTTTTTTTTTTTTTTTTGCCCCTGCAAATTATCACTCCTCTACCTCCCCTCCTTCAGTTATCACCTATTTTCCCTGTTATTCCCTTATTCTGAGGTATATTTTTGTGCTAACATTAGCGAGTTGCAAGCAGGGCATTGTAAATCTCTGTTAGCAAGCGAGTGCAAGAGAGAGAGAGAGAGTATCGATCGACTGTGTCTCAGTGGCCTTGGGGGAAATTGGCGGGAAAGCAGGTTGCCTCACCCATATATTATATAACTCGCGGCCTGTATCTCCGATTTTGACCATCCAAACGCTGTTTTCACTCGTTTTATTGTTGTTTCAGGTTAATACCTTTATAATCAACCCATAATAGGCGCGTATGGATAAGTATTAATGCTATTTATGGTAAAATGAATATTTTAGTGATGGAAACAGCTCAAATATGTCAGCACAGGCGGACGTTTCTAATTACCCCCATGCGCACTTCTTAGGTTAAGATCCACACCAGACATGTCAAAACTATTTTGCAGAATCTCTCAGTAGATAAGGCTCCTGGTCCAGATGAAATTCCTCCAATAGTACTTAAGAATTGTTCCTTGGTGCTCGCTCCAGTATTGGCAAACATTTTCCGTCTGTGTACTCATACCTCATGCTTCCCAGTACCCAGTACCCTGGAAAGAAGCAAACATTCATCCAGTTCCTAATAAAGGTGCCTCTTCAGATCCATCAAACTACAGACCAATAGCTATAACTTCCACTCTTGGTAGTCTTTGAAATTATATTAAATAATCACATAATTAAGCATCTTGAGAATAATAAATTAATCAGTGATAGGCAATATGGTTTTAGACGATGTCGATCAACTGCAGACATGCTTTGCCTTCTTACGCATCAAATCAACCAAGCTACAGACCAACATGGTGAAACACATACAATAGCACTGGATATATCAAAGGCATTTGATAGAGTCTGGCATCAATCCTTATTGTCGAAGATGTCACACTACGGCCTTGCATCATTAGTTCCACTAATTTCTTCTTATCTTCATAACAGAAAAATATGTGTAATGGTAGATGGCCTTTATTCTCAATTTCACTCAATAAATGCTGGTGTTCCCCAGGGATCAGTTTTGGCCCCAATTCTGTTCCTCATTCATATCAATGATCTCATATCTACCACTCATAATCCAATACATTCCTACGCAGATGACTCAACACTCCACAGTTCCTTCACATTTACCAATTCTTTCACCCAACCCGATCTTATAAATTAAAAAATAAACACTGCAATTTCTCTGAACCAGGACCTTTCTAGAATTAATGGATGGGGACAAAAGAATCTAGTTTCCTTTAATGCACAGAAAACCAAGTACATTCAATTTTCTAACCGACAGAATCTCACTGACTCCCATATATTTTTTAATGATGTAAATATTCCCACTTCCCCTAGTATTGACATTCTTGGTGTAACATAACTACTAACTTGAGCTGGACACATTATGTTAGAAGCATTGCTAAGAATGCCTCTAAAAAACTGGGACTCCTGTACAGAGTTCGAGAATTCTTCACTGACGAGCAGTTGGCCGTGATATATAAAAGTCATGTGCGTTCTCAGATGGATTACTGTTCACCTCTGTGGGGTGGAAGTGGAGTGGTTGCATTGAGGCAGTTGGACAAAATTCAAAATAAAGCTATTAGATTAATCAATAACCCTGCAATCACACAGGACCTTCCTACATTATCCATACGAAGAAACGTTGCATCCCTTGCATTATTCTACAGATATTTTCACAGCAATTGTTCCGAAGAACTTGCTTCAATTGTGCCGCCTCTCCACATCTTTCCCCGTAGAACTAGGGCAGCTGAGAGTGCCCATGAATTTACACTTTCTCCTCCACATTGCAGAACTTCTGCTTATCAGAATTAATTTATCCCCAGAGCTACTACTCTTTGGAATTCACTTCCCTCGAATTGCTTTCCACACTTACAATCTACAAATGTTTAAATCCAGTTGTTACAAACATTTTATGAATGGAGGATGCCTTTAGGCACATGGACCCTTTTGTTTTATCTGTGTTTTTCCTTCCTCCGTTCATTCTCTTAAAAAAAAAAAAAAAAAAAAAAAATGTAATGGAAAAATTACGCTATGTATTGCATGTATATATAGATTATATATATATTATATTATATATATATTATATATATATATATTAT